>JAKCPB010001247.1:0-193096 GCA_021442155.1 Cymbidium sinense | reverse complement strand
GGCCCAGGTACCAGGGGCCCTTTAGGGGCTAGCCCAGGCCTCAGCTTCTAGGGCCTTGTGGCCCACTGCCTGTGGATCCATAGTCTTCTGGGTCTCTGGGACTGGGCCCAGCTCCTCAGGGCTCTTTCTGGCTTACTAGTCTAGATTTAGGGTTTAGGGATCCAAGCCTTAGGGTAGGTTTATTTTAAATCATGCCTTTAGCTTCATTTAGTTTATTCTTTATCCATTTTAATTTATTTTATTTTTCTATTTTTATTTAAGTTTATTTTTTATTTTATCTTCCTTATTTTATTTCTTTTAACTTATTTATTTTAGTTTAAGTTTTTTTTTATTTTAGTTTATATTTGAGGTTTAGGTTTTTTTTAGTTTAGTTTATTTTATTTTTTTTTAAGTTTTAATTTTATTTTTTTTATTAGTTTAGATTTTATTTTATTTTTTTTTATGTTTAGATTTAGTTTTTTTCATTTTATTTTATTTTAGGTTTTATTTTTAGTTTTAGTTTGGTTTTATTTTTAGTTTATTTTATTTTATTTAGTTTAGGTTTAGGTTTTATTAATTTTATTTTAGTTAATTTTAATTTAGGTTTATTTTATTTTGTTTATTTTTTTTATTAGTGAAGGTTTATGTTTTATTTTATTTATTTAAGGTTTATTTTAGGTTTAATTTTAGTTAGTTTTTATTTATTTTATTTTAGTTTTATTTTCATTTTCATATTTATTTATTTGATTTTTATTTAGGTTTATTTTATTTTATTTAGTTTAGATTTATAATTATAAATAGCTTCATTTATCTTTATCTTATCTTTAGTCTTAGTCTTTAGTAGTTTTTTATTTATATATACATATATATATTATTACATATACATACATATTATTATTACATAGGCACATACATACATTTTTTCCTTTAGGTTATATTTGGCCTTTAGCCTTATAAGTTTCTTAGGGTCAAGGATCAGTAGGGCTCATGGCCTGGTTGGCTCAGGGCTCAGTGGTTGAGAGGTCACGGGCCCGGTCAGTGGAGAGGTCTTGTGGCTAGGGCTTAGGATCAGGGTTTTATGGTCTAGGATTAGGGCCCAGGTCAGTGGTTTAGGTATATGGTTAGTTTTAAGGTTTAGGGTCAGGGCTTTTTATTATTTTTATTTTAGGGATTAGGTTTAGGTTTAGTAGGTTTATTTATTTTAATAGAGAATAAATTTAGATTTAATATTTCTTCTTTTTGATTTCATCAACCAAGTAACACACCATATTTTCTAAGACACAAGTGATGACATTGATAAAAAATGAGCACACATAGAACAAATCAAAAATCCTAGATAACTAGAACCTTCTCTACTATAAAGACACAATTCCATAAGCAGCAGATCAGATTGATCGTTCTTCATTTTCTCGAGTTCCCATCAGAAAAACCATGAATTCTCTAGTAGCAAGATCGACCATCATATCCTCGATCTCTCCCTCTACCACCACCACGGTTGTAATCTCGGTCGCTCCTCCTGCCTATATAACCACCACTAATACCACCTCATATCCAAGACCTCTTTAGATCCCCCACCACCACTGCGATAACCACCACCTCCTCTTTCGCTTTCACTGCCAGATCTAGACTGAGCCTGGTTGACGGTGACATTTCTGCCATCAAGGTTCTTCCCATTCTTAGGGTTTAGGTATATTAGTTTCAAGGGTTTAGGTATATTTTTTAATTTATTTAGTTACTTTAGGTTTAGGTTTAGTGTTTAGGGTTTAGGTTGGGGTCTGTGGTTTAGGGTTTAGGGTTTAGGGTTTAAGATTTAGGGTTTAAGTCTGTGGTTAGGGTTTAGTGATTAGTTTGTGGTTTAGGATTTTTTTATTTAGGTTTGTTTGGGTTTAGGCTGTAAGTTAGTGCCTAGGGTAAGGCCTAGAGTTGGGGTTTAGGGTTTAGGATTTAAGCCAGGATTTAGGGTTTAGTTCTTTTAATTAAGCAAACCCAGGTTTAGGTTTATTTAGTTTACTTAATTTATTTTATTTATTTTAATTTATTTATGCTTATTTTATTTTATTTAGTTTAGTTTATTTATTTAGATTTATTTATTTTTAGGTTTTATTTTAGTCTTTTAGGTTTAGTCCAAGTTTATGTTTATTTTAAGTTTAGATATATTTTATTTTATTTTGAGGCTTATGTTTTAGGTTAGTTTTATTTTATTTTTAGGTTTAGGTTTTAGGTTTTATTTTAGGTTTAGGTTTTATTTTAGATAGGTTTAGGTTTAGGTTTAGTTTAGTTTTATTTAGTTTAGGTTAAGTTTAGTTTAATTTAGGTTTAGGTTATATTTATTTTAGTTTATTTTATTTTAGTGTTTAGGGTTTATTTTATTTTATTTAGGTTTTAGTTTAGGTTCAAGTTTTAGTTTAGAATTTTGCATTTTGGCTATTTTTTAATATAGAACAAATTTAGTTTCAACATTTCTTCTTTTGATTTCATCAACCAAGTAACACACCAAGTTTTCTATGACATAAGCGATGACATAGATAAAAAATTAACATGCATAGAGCTAATAAAAAACCCTAGATAACTAGAATTATCCCTACTATAAAGACACAATTCCATAAGTAGTAAATCAGATAAGTCATTCTTTAGTTTCTCCAGCATCGTAACCACTGTCTCTTGAGTAGTGGGATCACCATCATATCTCCATCTCCTCCGTCACCACCACCGCTATAACCTTCGTCGCTTCCTCCCATCTCCATAACCACCATCGCCCAACCACCACACCTCCATATCCACCAAAGACCTCCAACCCCTCGATAACCACTATGATAACCACTTCGCTTCACCTTCACCAGATCTAGATTGAGCCTAGACGGTGATGTTCCCGCCATCAAGGTTCTCCTCCATTCTTGGGTTTAAGTTTAGGATTAGGTTTATTTGGTTTTAAGGTTTAGTTTATTTTTATTTATTTAGTCACTTTAGTTTAGGGTTTAGGGTTCAGGGGTTTAGGGTTTAGGTTAGGGTTTTAGGGTTTAGTAAAGTTTATGGTTTAGGGTTTTAGGGTTTATGCTTTAGGGTTTAGGGTCTGTGTCAGGGTTTACCTTTTTTTGGATTAGGCTTATGTTTTGTTGTTTGGGTAGGGTGAAGTTTAGGGTGGGTAGAATAGTTTTTATTTTAATTAAGCAAACCCATGTTATAGCATTATATTTATTTTATATTTAGTTTATTTATTTTATTTAATTAGGTTTATTATTTATTTATTTAGTTTAATTATTTTGTTGGTTTTATCTTAGTTTTATTTTGGTATTTAGTTTATTTTTTAGTTGAGTCTATTTTATTTTATTTTGGTAGGTTTTATTTTTAGGTTAGGGTTTTATTTTTTATTTAGGTTTAGATTTTTTTATTTTTTTTTTTTAGTTTAGTGTTGGTTATTTTAATTTATTTTATTTTATTTTAGTTTAGGTTTAGTTTAGGTTTTATTTATTTTAATTTAGTTTATTTTAGTTTAGTTTTTATTTTATTTTATTTTATTTTATTTTAAGATTAGTTTAGTTTATGGTTTTATTTTTTTTTAGTTTTATTTATTTTAAGTTTATTTTAGGTTTTTTTTAGGTTTGTATTTAGTTTTTTATTTTATTTATTTTATGTATTTTATTTTATTTAACATCTAATTTATTTTATTTAGATTTTATATCTGTATAGTTATTTTTTTAGTTTAGTTTATTTTATTTATTTATCTTAGTCTTATTTTTATTTTATATTTTAGTCAGTTTAGAGCTCTTATTTTATTTTATTTTTATCTTCATGTCTTATTTAGCCCAGGCTCAGGGTCAGGGCCCAGGGCGTCCAGGGCTCTCCAAAGATCAGTCTTAGAGCCCAGTGGTCAATGATCAGGGCCCAGGCCCAGGGCCTCAGCTCAGCCTTGTGTCTGGGGTCTGCCACGCAGGGCACTGGGGTCACTTTCAGTGGCTCAGTGGTCATGGGCCCAGTCCAGTGGCCCATGGCTAGTCCCAGTGGCTCAGTGGCCTGGCCCAGGGTCCCAGGTCCAGTTTAGGCTGTCATGGCTCAGGCATGCGGGCCCATGACTAGGGCCCAGGGTCACCAGGATCAGCTCAGGCTCCAGGGCCTGTGTGATCAGGGCCCAGGCCCAGGGTCGCCCAGGATCTGGGTCAGGTCCATGCCTCAGGCCTGGTCTCTTATGCCCAGGTGGCCTAGGGCCTGTGCTGCCTAGGGTTTTTTTTAAAATCAAGCAAACCAAGAGATTTAGGTTACTTTAGTTTATTTAGTTTATTTATTATTTATTTTGTTTATTTATTTAGTTTATTTAATTTAGTTTAGTTTATTTATTTTAGTTTATTTATTTTAGTTTTTTTTTAATAAATTAATAGGTTAAGGTTTATGTTTATTTTAATTTTATTTTTATTTTATTTTAGTGTTGGTTTTATTTTTTTAGGTAGTTTAGTTTATTTTATTTTAGGTTTAGTTTTAGGTTATTCTTTAGGTTTATTTAAGTCTTATTTTAGTCATGTTTAGTTTATTTTAGTTCATTTTATTTTATTTAGTTTAGAGTTTAGGTTTAGTTTATTTAAGTTTAGTTTTATTTATTTTAGTTTTTTATCTTTAGTTTAGGTCCAAGTTTATTTTAATTATTTATTTTTTTAGGTTTATTTTAGTTTAGAGTTTACATTTTATTTTATTTCTTTTGGTTTTATTTTATTTATTTTAAAAGTTATTATTTAGTTTTATTTTTATTATATAAGTTTATTTTATTTTACATCTGATCTTTATTTTATCTAAGTTTATTTTAGCTCATTATTTTAAGCCTTTATTTATTAATCTTTTTACATATATATAGATTTAGGCCTTTAGCTCAGCTCTTTATTATCTATCTTAACATTCTTTAGATCAGTATCTTAACCTTTTATCTTAGGTCTTACCTAGCCTCAAGCCTAAGCTCTTGTGCCTTTGGCCAGGGCCTCAGGACTGTGATTCAGGGCCCAGGGTCCTGGGCCCAGAGAGCTCAGATCTAGGGCCTGCAGCCCAGGCCTTGTGGCCTAGCCCAGTGGCCCAGGGCCTGGCCCAGGCCCAGGGCTCCCAGCTCAAGAGCCCAGTCTGTGAGCCTCAGAGCCTCAGGGGTCATCAGGGTCTTGGCCCAGGTCCAGTGGTCAAAGCCTTTCCTTCCATCTTTTTATACCTTTGGGGCCTGGCTCAGTATTCAAGATCAACACTCACCCACCAGTTTAGGTCTCTTGTCTCAGGTCTGGCAGTCAGTTTTATTTGGGTCACAGGCCTCAAGGGCCCAGCCAGGGTCAGCTCAGCCTAGGGGTGCTAGTGACATGCCTCACCTGTGAGTCCTATGGCTCAGATCGGGCTCAGATTTTAAAACACTGAGCACAACCCAGGCAGTCTGCATGTAGTCATAGGTCTAGGTAGGGTCATGGTTTTTGTTTAATTAATTTTTATTTAGATCAGTCAGGATTAGAGTGGTATGGCTAGGGATATAAGGTATTTTAAAAAAAACCAACATATTTATTCAAACATTTAGTTTTTATATTTATTTTATTTTAGCTTTTTTCTTTTATTTAGTTTATCTTTTTATCTTTATTTTTAGGTTTATTTATTTTTAATTTAGGTTTTTTTTATTTTAGTTTATTTTATTTTAGGGTTTAGTTTAGTTTAGTTTGTTTTTAGTATATTTTTTATTTTATTTTTTTAGGTTTATTTTATTTTAGTTTTTTAGTTATATTTTATTTTAGGTTTATTTTGTTTATTTAGGTTTATGTTTATTTTAGTTTATTTTATTTTATTTAGTTAGTTTAGTTTATTTTATAGCTCATTTATTATTTTATTTTAAGATATTTATTTTATTGTTTATTTTTTATTTATTTTAGTTGCCTTAGTTTAGGGTCTGGTTTATTTTATCACTTTAGGTTTATTTTAGGTTTAGTTTCATTTAGTTTTTATCCATTTTATTAAGTATTATTATTTTATGTTTAGTTTTTATTATATTTAAGTTTTATCCAGCATTATTTTATTGTTTAGTTTATTATATATTTTATCTTTAGTTTATTTATTTTATATATCTTTAGCCTAGCTATTTTAAGCCTAGGGTTTATCTTATTTTAGGTTTAAGTTTCAATTTCTTTGGTCTTATTTAGCTCAGAGGCAGTTTTATGGGTCTGGGCTCAGGCTCTTGGGCCCTGGGTCCCAGCCTAGGGTTTGTGGGTCTTAGTCTTGGCCTAGGGCCAGGGCCCACAGGCTCTGGCTATGCAGCCCATGGGCCTCAGCCTTTCTGGCCTAGGGCTCAGTATTCTCTCTTTAAACCAAGCCACTCAGGCCTAGCTCAAAGTCACTAGCCATTTATTTTCTAGCCTATCATATCTGTCATCATCAGATTATCAGTTTATAGCTTATGCTTAGCCTATCATCATTAGCCATTAGTTTTATCTTGGATCTTGGTCTTGCTATCATCTTATGTGATTATTTTGTATTGTCTTTAGCTTTGGTTTTATAGTCAGTTAGGTCTTTTTAGTCTTAGCTCAGTTAGTTAGTATTTATTAGTAGGGTTTATTTTAGTCTTTGGTCATTAGTTTATTATTAGCTCTACCATTATCATTTTCACTAGTTAGCTATTGTGGGTATGGGCCTAATCTTATCTTTAGCTTAGTTTTATATTTAGTTTATTATTATCGATATATTTATTTATTATTAGTAGGTTAGTTTATATATTTATTATTATTATTATTAATATTATTATTAGTTATTTTTAGCCATTAGATTATTACCATTATATTATTACCATTATTATTTAGCAAGTCTCACCATGGTCTTTTTTAGTTAGTCTTTACTATTAGCTATTATCATTCTTATATTACTATTATTAGTCTTTTAGAATAGTCAGTTATTATTAGTCTAACTATTATTTATTTATTTCATTATTATTTTTATTTTAAGCCTGGGCCCAGGTTTGGCCTGTGGGGCCTTTGTCATCAGTGATCAGGCCAGATGGCCCAGGGCCTCAGGATCCATAGCCCAGGCCCAGGGCCCAGTGTCATGGGCCTAAGGCCCAAGATCTTGTGGAGGCCTGGGCCCAGATCAGGGCTGTCAGCTTATGGCTCAGAGCTCAGGGGCTCAGTGGCCTGGGATCATGACTCCAGGTCCGGCTCAGTGGACGCCTAGGGTCTGTGGGCCCAGTGGCTCAGTGCCCAGTGCTCAGGCTAGGCTTGGCCTGGCTGGCTCAGGATCTTTCTTTAAAATCAAGCAAACCACCAGGCACAAATCCATTTATCTATTTTACATTATTTAGTTATTTTATTTAATATGTATATTTTAGAGATTTTATTTTAATCTATCTTATTTAAATAGTGCATGTTTTTGTGTGATTTTATTTTATTTATTTTTTAGGTTAGGTTTTATTATTTTTATTAGGTTTAGGTTTTTATATGTATCTAGGTCTTATCTTAGTATGTCATATGTAATTTAGTTTTTATGTATTTTATCTTGGGGTTTAGGTGTTTATCTAGTTTAGTATTTTAGTAGGTGGGCCCATTTATTAGGCTCTTTAGCTAGTAGTATTATTTTTATTTATTTTTGGATTTAGATCAGGTTTTATATATCTTTAGTATTTTATTTTTATTTCATTTAGTTTATTTATTTTTTATCAGGTTTATTTATTTTAGAGATTTAGGTTTACTGATCTTTTTTATTTATCTTATCTGATAGTTTGTTTTAGCTCAGTTTTATCCATGCCTTTAATCCAGATCTTGGTATCTTATCTTTATTTAAGTTTTATTTTAGCCTTTAGTCTTTTAGGGCCTAGGGCTCATCTTTGGGCTCATGGCCCAGGGGCCTGGCCCAGGGTCTGTGCAGCTGGGGCCCAGGTGGCCCAGTGGCTCAGGGCCCATGATCTGGTCCTATGGCTAGGGCTCAGTGGCCCAGGGCCAAGGCTCATGATGTAGCTCAGGGCTCACTTCAGGTTTATTTTATATCTTTTAAATAAGAAATTTATCTTATTTAGCCCACTTTATCCATAGTCAGCCCAGACTTAAGCTCAATTAGCTTATCTTATCTTATCTTATTTAGGTTTAAACATTTTTATTTTTATCTTGGTTTCTAGTAGGCCTTAGGGCTCAGTGATTTCAGGGCCTTTATCTCAGTCAGGCCTAGAGCCCAGGGTTCAGCCTATAGCCTGGTCAGTTCATCTCCTGGGGTCATGCCTTGTGTCTTGGGCCCAGTGATCAGGGCCCAGTGGCTCAGTGGCCTTTTATGGCCCAGCCTTTGGGGCAGGCTAGCACATGTGCCCAGCCTGGTTTTGCCTAGGGCCTAGGGCCCAAGAGTGGCTAGGGTATCTTTAAAAAAAAACCAAGCAAACCATCAGCCTAAGCTCATTAATCTAGTTAATTATTTATCTTAGCTCATCTCCATTTAGGCAACCTTTATCTTTATCCATCTTAGGTCATCTTTGCTCATCTATCTTAGCCTCATTTAGGCTCAGCCTTTAGCCATCTTTAGTCAGCTTTATTTATTTTTAACCCCAGGCCTAAGCCTCAGATCTTGGCTCTGTGGCCCATGGCCCAATCAGTACTCATAGGGCCTGGGCTTGTGGCCCAGGCCCAGGTCCTGGCCCAGGGCCCAGTGGCCCAGTGGCCCAGGCTCAGCCTCTGGCCCAGGAACCCTGATCTAGGGCCTGGCTCAGTCCCTTGATCTTGGGTCTCACGCCTGGCCTCAGTCAGGCCTGGTGGCCCAGGGCCAGTGCCTAGCTCAGGGTCATGGCCTAGGCCTAGGTGTGGTCCAAGCCCAGTGTAGTGGTCTCTTATGGCTCACAGCCTAGGTCAGGTCAGGGCTCCAGTGTCAAGCCTAGAGCCCAGATTAATTTTGTGGCCTATGATCGGCCTAGGGCCTAGAGATCAGGGCTCAGGATCTAGGATCCAGGATCTAGTTTTTTTCAAACAACAAGCTCATGTTTTCATTTTAGTTTTTTTTAATTTTATCTTATTTTATTTATTTACATATTCATTTTATTTAATCTTTCATTTATTAGCATACCCCATCTTTTATATTTTATCTTAACTATTTTGCTCATTTAGGTTTAGCTACTCCTTTTAGTCAAGCTTTATCTTTTATCTTTATTTTCAAGTCTGTGCCTCTTAGGCCCAGGGCCCAAAGCCCAGATCCAGTGTGGCCCAGGTCAGTGTAGCCCAGGGCCTCAGGGTCCTCAGTGGCTCAGGGCTCAGGGCCCAGGGCCCATGGCCCAGGCCCATGATCTAGGCCTAGGGCCCAGGCTCAGCCTCAGTGGCCCAGGGCATGGCTTTGGCTATTTAGGATCTTCTGGGGCCCAGTGGGTCCTGTCAGGGCCCAGGATCTGGGTCAGCCTAGTGCGCAGGGTTAGTGGTTTAGGCTCAGGGCCCAGGAGCTATAGCCCAGATTATTCAGGCCCATACAAAAAAACTAAACCCAGTTTAGGCTCATTTTATTTATTCTTTTATCTATCTTATTTATCTTTATCTTTTATCTTTTATATCTTTATTTTTATCTTTGTCTAGCCATTTTATCTTAGGTTTTATCTTTAACCTTATTCTTTAGCTCAGCCTGCTTATCATTTTTCTTTTATCAGAGCTCTTCTCTTTATTATCTAAGTTCCAGCTCAGGGCTTCAGGCTCAGTTTGGCCTAGGGCCCAGGGCCTCTGGCTTAGATGGCTCAGTTCTCAGCCTGGGGCTCAGTCAGCCCAGGGCCCAGGGCCTGCCCAGGTCTAGCCAGGCCCATATCTGGGCCCTCTTCTGCCCAGGCTCAGGGTCCGTGGCCCATCCAGCCTTTAGCTCACCTAGGGCTCACCCACTCTAGCAGGCCCATGGCCCATAGCTCCAGGGCCCAGTCACCCAGGGCTCATGGCCCAGGGCCTCACAGGGCCCCAGCTCAGATCATATCTTAAAAACAATCAAATCTATCATTTACCATTCTTTACCTAGCCACTCCATTAGCCCATCTAGCCCAGGCCTTGCTCAGGGCCTTCATCATTATTTATCCATAACATTTAGCCTCACTCAATCTGATCCTAGGCCTGCCTCAGCTCCAAGCCCAGAGCCCAGCCTCAGTATCTGCCTGGCCCAGGGCTCAGGGCTATGGGGCCCAGGGCCTAGTCTCTGGCCCAGGGCCCCAGGGCCCTGGCCTTGGCCCAGGGTCCCAGGCTCAGATCACACCTGTCAGGCCTATCATTTTTAGGGTTTATGGAGTGGCCTTGGTAAGATCCAAGACTCAGGGCCAGGGCCCATGATCTGGCCTGGGGCTGGGTCCCAGGGCTTTAGGATTTAGTCATTTAGCTAGGTTTTAGTGGTTTTGTGGTTTATGGTTTCAGATTTTAATTTTATTTTTATGGTTTTAGTGTTGTGGTCGTGTTTTAGTTTTTATTTTAAATTAAGCAAACCTAGGTTTCTTCTTTAGTTTATTTTTATTTATTTTAGTTTACTTAATTTTTTACTATATTTATGTCCATTTTAATTTTATTTAATTTTAGTTTATTTATTTTTAGTTTATTTATATTAATTTTGGTTTTATTTTAGTTTATTTTGTGTTCATTTCAGTTTAGGTTAATTTTACTGAGTTTTTTATTTAGGTCAGGTTTATCATTTTAGGTAGCACAGTAGTTTTATTTTATCTAAGGTTTAGGTAGGTCTTAGTAGGTTTAGGTTTATTTTAGTAGTCAGGTTTAATTAGTTTTATTTAGTTTAGGAGGTTTATGTTTAGTTTATTTTAGTCAGGTTTAATTAGTTCATTTTATCTATTTATGTTTATGTTTATTTTATCTTATAAGGTAGTTTTAGTGGCTCAGTTTATTTTATTTATCTTTTAGTAGGCTCAGTTTAGGGCCTGTGTGGCTAGGGCCTGGGGTATGGTTTTGGGTTTAGGTCAAGTTCATGGCTAGGGTAGGGTCAGGGTAGGTCTTTAAATTAAGCAAACCAGTAACTTAGTTTATTTAGTTTATTTAATTAGTTTTTTTTTTTTTATTTTATTTAAGTTTATTTTATTTTTATTTAGATTAGTTTATTTATTATTTATGTGGTACATTTAATTATTAGTTTAGTCTTTTATTTTAGGTTTAGGTTTTATTTTATTTTGGGCTCAGTTCATTTTATTCTAGAGTTTAGGTTTTAGTTTTATTTAGGTTTATTTTGAGTTTATTTAATTTATTTAGTAGTATGTTTATTTATTTTAGGTTTAGTCATTATTTATTTGTTTAGTTTTTTAGTTTAGGTTTATTTTATTTTGTATCGTGAGGGTTTTTTTTAGTAGTGGTTTAGTTTTGTTTTATTTATTTTTAGGTTTTATTGTTTATTTTTAGGTTTAGGTATTTATTTTATTTTATTTTTTTATTTTACTTTATCTGTTAGTTTTATTATATTTTGGTTTATTTTAGTTTAGTTTTAAATTTTATTTATTTTATTTTAGTTTATTTCTTTATTTATTTTATTTTATTTATTTTGATTTATGTTTTAGGCTTTAGGTTAGTAGGTTTTATTTTATTTTATTTTTAACAGTTAATGTTTTTTGTTTATTTGTCATTTATTTAGTTAGTTAGTGGCCCAGGTCAGTGGCTCAGTGGCTCAGGGCCTGTGGCCAGGATCTAGGTTGTGGGATTTAGGGCTTTTCCTAGGGCCTGTGGCTCAGGGTAGGCTCAGGGCTCAGAGTCAGTGGTAGTGTGGTTTAGTTTTATGCTTATTATTATTATTATTATTCATTTTAAAAAGCAACCGGCAGGTTCAGTTTATTTAGTTTATTTTAGTTTTTTATTTTGTTTGATTTAGGTTTATTTATTTATTTAACTTAGTTTTATTTTAGTTTATTTATTTTAGTTTAGATTTTATTTTAGTTTATTTTTAGTTGATAGTTTTTTTATTTTTATTTTATATTTTTATTTTTTTTTATTTTTTACCATGTTTTTTATTTTATTTTAGTTTATTAGGTTTTTTATAGTTTTATTTTTAGTATTAGTTTATTTTAGTTTATTTTTAGTTTACGCTTTGATTTTAGTGAGGTTTAGGTTTTCTTATCTTAGTTTAGCTAAATTAATAGTTTATATTGATTTTTTATTAGGTTTAGGTTTTAGTGGTTTGGTTTATTTCTTTATTTTGGTTTTATTTTTATGTTTATTATTTTAATGATTTTATTTAATTTTATTTTATTTTATTTTAGTTTATTTTATTTTATTTTAGGTTTAGTTTTATTTTATTTAGGTTTTCATTTTAGTTTAGTTTAGGTTTTATTAATTTTATTTTATTTTGTTTTATTTATTTTATTTTAGGTAGGTTTAGTTTAGTTTTTTAGTTTTATTTTATTATTGGTAGATTAAATTTATTTGTTTAGGTAAGTTTAGGTCAGGTCATCATATAGGGTTTATGGTTTTGGTCAGAGCCCAGGGTCAGGTGGTAAGTTTAGGGTGGGCCTAAGATTTAGGATTTAGTTTAGGGTAGTGGGTTCAGAGAGTAGAGTTTTTTTTAACAGAGAACAAATGTGATTCTTTCTTCATTTTAGTTTATTTTATTTTACTTTATATGTTTATTTTTATTTTATTTAGTTTAGTTTATTTATTTTAGATTAGGTTTTAATTTAGATTATTTTTGTTTAGTAGGTTTAGATGAGTTTTATTTTACTTTATTTTATTTTAGGTTTTATTTATTTATCAGTTTTTTATTTGGTAGTTTTAGGGTTTTATTTTAGTTTTTTTAAGTTTTATTCTAGTTTAGGTTTAGGTTTATTTTTAGTTTATTTTAATCCAGGGTTTAGTTTACTTTTTAGGTAAGTTTAGGTTTATTTATTTTAGTTTTATTTTATTTTGGGTTATTTTATTTTTATTTTATTTTTAGCTTAGGTTTAGTTTTATTTAGTTTAGTTTATTTTTTATTTATTTTAGGTTTACATTTTATTTAGTTTTACTATTTTTTTATTTACATTAGTTTTATTTTATTTAGTTTTATCTAGTTTATCCATTTAGTTTAGTTTTATATTATCTTTAGTTTAATATTTATTAGTTTATTTTAGTTTAGGTTTAATAGGCCTTTAATAATAAATTTTATAGCCCAAGCCTTTAATAATCCATCTAGGTTATTTAGCCCAGCCTCCAATCTTCAGTGGGCCCAGAGGTCAGTATTTCAGTGGCCCAAGCCCAGGGTCAGCTCAGGGCCCAGGGCCTGTGGCCCAGCCTGTATTAGCTCAGTGCCTGTCAGCCCAGTGGCCCAGGCCCAGGACTCAGGGCCTGGCCTGGGCTTTAGTGCCCAGTCTGGCCTTTTCAGTGGCCTGGGTACCAGGATCTGGTTGGCCCATGGCTTTAGTTTCAGGGCCTCTGGCTCAGTGGCCTATTTGTGGCCAGGGCCTGTGGGTCCAGCCTGGAAGGGTGATTATTTTGGAGGGCCCAAAGTCATGTTAGTTGCTTTATGGATTTATCTTTAAACTAAAACGGTCCAGTTTAGCTATCTTTATATCTTTATTTATTTATTTTGTCTTGATCTAGCTCATCTCACTTTATAGTTTAGTTTATTTATTTTAAGATTTATCTTAGTAGGTTTTATCTTAGCCATCTTAGGCTCAGTTTATTTAGCCTAGTTTTATTTTTATCATTTTATCTTTAAGCCTAGGTTTTATTATATTTTCAGCCTATTGTGTTTTATCTTATATTTAGGTTCAGTTTATGGCTCATTCTTTAGCCTAGCCTGGGTTCTTTAATCCATTTATCTTACCAAGCCTAGATCATACTCAGATCAGATCCCAGGATAGTATTGGGTTAACAATCAAATTTATCTATCAGGTCTTTTAACCCATCTTATCAGTCATACCTAGCCCAGCTCAGCTCTAAGCCCAGGGCCCAGCTCAGGGCCCAGTGCCTGGCCCAGTGGCTCATGATTGGGGCTCAGGTCATCCAGGGCCTAGGGGATCAAGGCTGGGCCCAGGCCTAGGCCCAGTGGCCCAGTCTGGGGTCAGCCCAGGGCCCAGGGCCCAAGACTCCAAGATTCCAGGGCCTGGGCTGGCCCAGGGCCCAGTGGCCCAGTATCAGTGTCAGCCAGGCCTGGGCCTAGATCTTTTGGCCCATGGCCCAGGGCCCATGGCTTAGGGCTCGGCCTAGGGCCCAAGTCAGGATCAGGCCGAGGATCAGGGTCAGGGCCCAGGGCCTAGGCCTGTGGCCTAGTTTCATTTATGGTCATGCGTCTTTATGGATCTAAACTGAACCCAGCCTAGGCCTAATTAGTTTATTTTTATCTATCTTTAGTTTTATTTTATTTTTATCTTGCTTTATCTTTATTATTTAGCATAGTATTTATTTAAGCCCATTAATCTTATTTTAGGTTTTTATCTTTAGTATTTTTAGGTTTATTAATTTAGTTATTTTTTATTTTATTTAAGTAGGTCATTTTATTAGGCTCAGTAGGTTTTATTTATTTATTAGGTTAGGTTTATTTTAGGATTTTATGTTATTTTTAGTCATGCCTGGGCATATTTTAATATTATCTTTATATTTTTAGATTTATGTTTAGGATCTTAGCTCAGGGCTTTAGGGCTCAGTAGCCTAGGTTTAGATTTGGCTAGGGTCAGGTCAGGGCCTAGGGCTCAGGGGGGTTTATAATAGGATTTAGGGTCAGGATATGGTCTGGGGTGGTTTTAAACAGATTTTAGTTTATTTAGTTAATCTTGTATTTATTTTAGTTTTATTTTAATTTTATTTAGTTTAGTTAATTTATTTTAGTTTTATTTTAGTTTAGGTTTTGTATTTATATTTTAGGTTTAGGTTTAGGTTTATTTTATTTATTTTATTTAGTTTAGTATTTTATTTTAGGTCCATGTTTGGGTTATTTATTTTTAGGTTTAGGTTTTAGGTTTATTTTTATTTAGGTTTT
The DNA here is from genome assembly GCA_021442155.1 of Cymbidium sinense. Taxonomy (NCBI): domain Eukaryota; kingdom Viridiplantae; phylum Streptophyta; class Magnoliopsida; order Asparagales; family Orchidaceae; genus Cymbidium; species Cymbidium sinense. Next base: position 178,252 of record JAKCPB010001247.1, on the reverse strand, counting down.
GGTTTATTTTAGTTTATTTTATTTTATTTAGTTTAGGGTTTAGGTTTAGGTTGATTTATTTTAGTTTAAGTTTAAGTTTATTTCATTTTATTTATTTTAGGTTTAAGGTTTAGGTTTTTATTTTAGGTTTATTTTTTAGGTTCGGTTTTTATTTAGTTTTTTATTTTATTTAGGGTTTTGTGCCACCATCCTTCAAGATCTTTGATGGCAGTGGGAACCCACGATTACACATTTCACACTTTAGAGCCGATTGTTTCAACACCGATTGCAGTAATGCACTCCTCTTCGGCCTTTTCAATCGTAGTCAGTTATGTGTTGCATTTGATTGGTACGCCAAACTGCCCATCAGTTCGGTGAAGAATTTTGCTGAGTTGAAGCAGCTATTCATTAAGAGGTTTGCTAGAGCTCAATAGAGAGTGATTGCAGGCGACCTCATTGTAGAGAAATAGAAACTCAACAAGTCTCTTGTTGATTACATTCTAAGGTGGCACATTCTGAGCATGAAAAGCGAACCACAGTTGTCCGAACAGTATTCCATTAAGATTCTTCTCAAGAATATCGATGACCCGATCGCCTTCATGTTTATGGGCTTTAACATCAAAACATTCAAGAAATTAATCAACAAGGCGGCTAGCTTACAATAGGAAGCCAAATAGTTGCCCTTTCCGACCAATCATCTAGGCCCAAGCCGTAGAAGGTGTTTGAAAAGAAGCTAGGGATAGTTGTGTCAGTGGACAGAGGGAAGCAACCCGCCAAAGTTTAGTACGAGAGACTACGAGCTCAGTAGCCACCTTTTTCACCTCCTCTTCCACCACCTCGGCCATCATACCGGCCACCCCAGCCATCACAATGACCATTTCCACCACCTCAGTAGCCTACCCAACAACGGTATTCATATCGATCACTAGGTAGCTACTTTTCACCTACTCCTGTCGATAGATTGAATAAGTCATATTCATTCAAGAGGGAGGTAGTTAGGAAAAACTTTAAGAGTCTCTTAAAAAATCCTAACTTTCAGTTACAAGAGCCTAAGAGGTCAAAGGAAGTGGGCAAGAATGATGATCCTAGCTATTGCCCCTACCACCGCATGCTAGGCCATGTCTTAGAGGATTTTATCAATTTTAAGGACTAGCACAGCTACAAGTTGAGAGCCATAGTTATCCCTCAATACTTACTTATTAGAACAACCATCCAGCTTAGAGTAATCCTTAGGATACTTACGATCCTCTTAAGACCAAAGATGGGATATCTCCTATCTCTGAACCTCTAAGAAGATCATTTCTAAGATCAAGAAGCTTTCCTTGTAGCTTAAAGTAGCTCAACCTCCAATAAAAGGTTTGCTAGCAAAGGACAAGGAGGGTGATAGCCCAACAAAGACCCAGCCTCACCATACTTGGAGATAGTCCAAGAGTGCCACTCTCCAAGTCTAGTACTCCTCCACCGCAGGTATCTACCACCTCTGGTTGCTCCTGTTCTACTAGAAGGAGCGTTAAATCTATGAATAAGGTAACTAAATCCCTTACTCTGCTTACTTTACTTAATTTCTATCATGTACCTCCACCCAAAAGAAATTAATAAAAAAAGTTGATTATACCTATATATTATCTACTTCTAATGCTCTTGATTTTATTCCTATTGAAAGCTCTCTGAGTCTAAATAAAATAATAGCTCTAGTAGGTCTCATTTCCTTTCTTTGATTCGAGTGACTATCCTTCTCTAATTAATTGAGTTTGCCTTGAGATTGACTTAGAGTCAACTGACTCTGAGGATCCCATAAGAGAAGCTATAGGTATGCCAGATGAGAAGGTAGAACTTTTCAGGCGCTCATCATTCCAAGAAGTCACTGAAGTCAACCTACGTAGTGGCAAAGGTTTACCTCATAGGGTAGCACCTTAAGATAAGGGTAAGCAAGTCATTGGTTCTAGTTGGCAGATAGCCCCTCCATAAGATGCTCCACCCATGGATATGCTTATGGAGGACCAAGCTAGAGTTGATTATAATGTCCTAGCTCACCTTAGAAAGTTTCTAGCTAAGTTAAACATATATGATGCCCTTGTCTTATCAAAAGAGATGAGGGAATCACTAATTAAGGCTTAATTGATCTAGAGAAATGCTTAGCTCAGCTGACTACTACTAAAGAGGAGGCATGCCACTCGAAGGACATCTTAGGAGTTACATTCTGCGATGAAGAATTACTACTAAAGGCTGAGCACAACTTCTTCTTTACATTATAGTGGATGTTGGTAGATACTGGCTTTCCAGAGTTCTGGTTGATCCAAGTGTATCAGTCAACATTATGAGTCTAATAACCCTTGCCTACTTGAGGATCGACATCTCCAAATTCCCAAAAAAAGGATGATGTTGAGAGGATTCAATGAACAAGGCGAGAAGGCCTTGTGGTGTTTATTTTTAGATGTATGGGTGGGGGGACACCATGCAGATTGTAGAGGGATACTTTTTGAGGTGATCAGCTACAACATTGAGGTATAATATACTATCTCAAAAGATAGAGGCATCACCCTACAATGGACCTAATTATATAATAATGACTCCTAAGGTATGATGGGTCTTCGAATGTATAAGAGATTTTCCCTACTTTATATGGATGAATAAAGCAAAGTTTATATTAATCCAGGTTCTTAAGTTCTCTATGGAGGAAAGCCTCTATTATTAATTACATCTTAGGAAATGAAATTTCTTAAGAATACTCTCGATTAAAGTAGGCAATTATCATCTCCAAAGATTTCAAGGTTAGACTATCAAAAGATTGGTTGTATTTGGAAAATCAACTGGAAAGTTCAAGGAGAAGACTTATTTTTGGAATCCAAATGAAATAAGTAGGAAATGCTCATGATACTAGGAAGCTTAGTGAGTATTTCTATCTATCATATGGTTGAGCTTTATATTTTTGAAGTTGAGAAGATTTATATGTTTTGAGTTGAAATTTAATTTGATTACTAAGGCTTATAATCCAGCAACACAAGGTTGTGGGAATGCCCAAGAGCTGAGGATTTATTCTTATAGCCCGAAGTAACTAGCTATCTCAGATCCTAAATCTAGGGAGCTTTAGTACAAGTTAAAGCACGACCTAAATATAAATGATAGATGGATATAAGGGTTTACCTCCATAAGAGAGAATAAATTGTTTGACTTCTGTACTTATAAAAGCCTGGAGTGGCTGCCAACTAACTCCACCTACAATTTTAAAACTTTGTAGTATGGTCTTATGATTTGGAAGATAGCTAGGGTGTTTATTTAATTAGAAAGAGACTAAAGTCCTAAACGCACTCCCTAAGAGACTAGAACATGAGTGGTATGAGCATATGACTTAATCCATAGATGCAAAATCTTTTTAAATTTTATTTCATTTTAGACAGATCATTTTTATGAGCATTCCTTTTTCATGCAAGGATGGAGATCCTTCATGTTCAAGAGAGAAAGAATATGTATGCATGATGTGAAACATACAACCATACAGCTAAGGGGTTGCTAAATCTTTTAATTATCTTATTTATGTCTTAGGCTTTATGATGAGGTTATGAGTTGTTTAAAATTTAGTTTTAAGTGATTAGTTGGGTATACAAGTTATTATTATCCTAAGAGCCTAATGGTATCCAAGCCACACATTAAAGCATCAATCATTTAAGAAACAATGAAAAGCATGTCATCCTAATGTTCAATGTAAACATAACATCAAACAATTATATAAATTGTCATAAAACAATAAAAGGATGGTGCGGTCGGGTAACGCCATACAACCCGAAGAGAGAAAAGATGGCTAGCCGAGTTCTACCCTTATACAACCTAGAATATGAAGGAATAATTATAATTGTGTTAAATGATATGGGGGTCTTCTTTCCTCATATCTCCCTTTATGATTTGGTTCCTTCATTGAATTAGATGGTGCTTGCTTAAAAGGCATCACTAGGCACCCCAGGACAAAGCTTTTTGGCCACTGCTCGCCCTAATCCCCCATAGCACTAATCCTAATTCCTATTGCAAAAATTACATTAATGTGGGAAAAGTATATCTAACTACACCCGTAAAATAGAGGTTATCTAAATATACATATAATCCCAAGCAGTTGTATTTATAATTTACATTTAGCACCCTACACATGGGTAATTAAGTCCACCTGTCCCAACTTAGATTATGCTTAAGGATTTAAGCATCATGCAAAAAGAGCATTCACATTTATTTTTAAGCATCCCTTAAGCATAATCCACTGTAGAAAACATGATTAGGCTAATATTGGCCTATCATCTAGTCTATGAAGCATACACCCTAACATCCAATCTAAAATAATAAATCATAAAACCAAACATCATATCATACACCGTCCTAAATTAGAGCTAGAAGTGGTGACTTAATTCTAATGTGTGTATTAATACTTGCATGGTAAGTCTTGTTAAGCATTAGTGTTGTATTTTCTAAGTGTAGAAAAATTCAATTTAACATTAAAGGTTGATTTCACTTGAAGTAGTTTAATTGATTTGATAAATTTAATTTATGTTTTCTTTTATTTTATTTGATTACACTTAGCAACTACATGTTATAAAGAGATGAAAAGAGGATTGCCTTGTTTCATCCCTACCTTAATCACTTTCTAATGTATATTAATTTGATTTAGTTCTATTTAATGGATGACTTATTAAATGATTTAATTAATCCTAAGTTTAGGTTCACTTTAAATAATCCTATGCAAAATGAAAGGCATCTTAAGATTAATTTAATTTAATTACTACCACATAACATATATTAAATCATTCCTTTCCATCACATATAACATGTATATGATTTAATCCTAAGTGTATCTATAATTGCAACGTATTTTAGCACACTTGATTGATGAATGTATGTGTATGTTTAGAATATATATTTTGTTTGATTGAATTATTTAAACATATTAATTTAAAACTTTATCCAAATTCTTATGCAGAAAGGACATAAGAAGGAAATTAAATAGTGCCTTTGTTAAATCAAGTGTGGTAATCAAATGCTTGGAGCTAGCTAAAGCTTCATATTCTCGGATGTCAAGACTATATACCCATTTGCATTTAAACATATGTAAATTTGTATATATGAAGTAAGCTTTAAATCATATGGCTAATTAATTCAACCACTTAGTCAATTATGAATGCATGCAATCTTAATGTAAAATGGGATTTTCATTCACTAATCGCATATACATATACATGTACAAAGATATAGGCAAGTACGTTTCATTGTTAAACTAAGGAAGTGGGGTAATCAAATGACCTCCTTGGGGCTAACTAAAGCTTTGTATTCTTGGGATGTCTAGACTATATACTTGCTTTTCTTAGACACAGATGGATGTATACATAAACACGGGGAAGAAGATCATGCAAAGATTGTATATTTTGTTTGATTGAATCATTTATATATATGAATTAAAGCTCTATCCAAATTCTAATATTGAAATACATAAGAATGAAATCAAATGGGTGCATGCCATTGTTAAACCAGAGAAGTGAGGTAATCAAATGACCTCCTTGGGGATAGCTAAAGCCTCATGTTCCTGGGATGTCTAGACTATATACCCATTACCATTTAATCTTATATAAATCAACACATGAATAGAGGAAAGAGACCTCAATATTCATACACTTAAGTTAAAAGAACATGCATTTCTTATGAATTTATAACTAGCATCATAACACATATTATTATTCATTTAAAAGCTTTTGAAAAATACATTTGGATTTAGTAGTGATAATAGCCACGCATATATTAAATTAAATCAACACATGCAAGATTACATAGAGGAAACCCATTTTATTTTACTTTATTTTGAAAAGATGAATGCATGAATTCAAATGACATACCAAATTTAACATGATTGGAAAGATGCAATCAAATATAAGCATGTGATTCATTCAACCAAACTAGTTCTTAAGGACAATCAAATCAAATAAGATTATTTAAAGCAAACCAAAGATTCTTTATTAATTAAGTTCTAGATTTGATTTGTTTTAAAGAGGAGAAGAGAAATCATTACTTGTTGTTTTAAACCCATTCCCACATTAGACTGATTTAATTTAAGGAAATATAATTAGGTTGATTTTATGGGCTAATTAAGTTGAACCCTTAATTAGATGAATTAATTACCCTTACCTATGTCACCTTAAAGTAATTAACTAAGTAACTATGAGCCAACATGATATGCATGGAAAATAAACTTGTAATGATCCTAGGTAATAAAAGGGCTTAATGCAATTGGCTCGTGATTAATATTTATTTAGATTAAGGGACTTAATTAATTACTCTATTGGTTTTCCTACACATGTGGACTAACCATAATTTCATTAAACTCATTTAGGTTATTAAACACCAAACGATCTACCCCATGATTTAATTAATTAAGGTCTGATGTGATGATTATTTTAATTTGATAAAGTAATTTAATTAATTAGATAAATCTTAATTAATTTCATTTTTTTAAAAAAAGGGTGAAATGAACATAGGGGTCCCAACCCTATTACTTAGTTCATTTATTGTTAAACAATGATTAATAAACTTAATTAATGAATTTATTACTATTCATGGGATTAAATAATCATTAATTAACTTAAAATAGTAGTTAAGATTTAATTATTCAATTTTTCTAATTAATTGAGCAATAAATCTCAAGAAAATTATGGGAGGTAGAGGTCATCCGATTAAACTAATCCACAAAATTTTTAGATTAATTACTCAAGTAATTTATGACTAATTAAGCTAATTACTTTTCTAATTAAACCTTAATTACTATTAAAAATTAGTTAAGATCATTTTGAATTAATTCACCTCTAGAATACCTTTAAAATGAGTATTTATTTGCATTTTTTTATTTGTCTATGATTTTTTATGATTTTTTAGAAGTTTCAGTCATTAAAAATTATTAATTAAGCCTAATTAAAGCATAATCTTGTAGGGGCCATGTGGCGCACTGATATGGTATGCATTCCACATGACACCATGGGATTGGCTACTTAAAACTTATTCGACTCAGTGCCTACATGGCAGGGACATACTCATTTTCTTCTTCATCATCTAATCTAAGATTGAATGGCTATGATTAATCTCATAGCTTAATTTGACTAAATCAGATCGATCTAGCAGATCTAATCATGATCGTCTAATCTAATCATGTGGAACGGATGGTACATGATCTAACCTCACTCAAGGGAGGGAGAATGGAGTCTGCCCTCCATTACTCACTTGATCTAAACTACCTGAGCTCAGATCAACTCTAAAAGGATCCCATACCTTCACAACATTGATCGGGGGGATCCAATGGTCAAGATCATACAAGATGCAAGTTTTCTTCAAAAAGCTCCAATCCATTTTTCCCTAAGGATCAATTTTGGAAGCATACTTTGCTGGAGCTCAAGACCGGTGGCTCAACTGATTGGGAAAGTTTAATCTAGTGTAGACGAAGCCTTGTTGAGCAATAATTTGATCAATTCCTTGACGTTCACTTTGAAGGCCACGGACTGACAATTTGGAGTTTAGCTTTGATTGTCCCACCACAGAAACTTGGGAAATGATTCTTCTCGCATGAGGCAAAGGAAGGTGTGTGCAAAAATTTCAGTTTGATGAAGAAATGGGGAAGAAATGGTGTCCTATTTTATTTGCACAATCAATGAGAATGGCATTTTAGGAGCTTAGGAAATAGCTCTAGCGCTCTTCTTGGGTAGCTTTTGAATGTATGTTGTATGTTATGATAGCATACCCCCCCTTCATCTTGATTGGATGGGGGATATTTGGCATCTAGGTCCCATCATCTAAGCTCAAGTGGTGGTGGAGGAGGTGAGCTGCCTAGGTTGTGTCTTTAAAGGCTCCTAAATGGTCCTATGGTTTAAACCCACCACACCTGATTGCAGACCAAACCTGAGGGTACAAAGCCTAGGAATGGAAAATGAAAAAAACTTACTTAGGTGATTTGTCTCATGGGATGCCCTTAACCTAAGATCAAGATGATTTAGATTTGAAAAATGATTTCAAAAGTGCAAGTTTCAAGTCAATTGGATTTGGTTTGGTTTGGTTTAATTTGACTAAATTATTAGGTCAAATTGGGGTCAAGTTGACCAATTGGGTCAAACCAAGCGGCTAAGTTTATATGATCATTTGGGATGTTTGGTTTAATTGGTTTGGTTTATTTTGGCTTAGATTTAGTTTTGGCTCATTTGAATTTTGGGTCAAATGAATTTGACCATGGATGTGGGGTTTATTAATTTAGATTTGGTTTTGATTAAGGCCAACTTTAATGTTTAGGTCAATTTGGGCTAAGTAGGTCAATTGGGTTTAATTGGGTCCAAGCATGGCTTTCATCAAGTTCAATAATCAATTTAGAATGAACTTGAGCCATTGGTTGCAATCAAATTGGTTTATATTTTGATTTGACCCAATTTGGTCTTTAAGGGCAATTTGGGTCAAAGGACCAATTGGGTTTAGTTTGACTCAATTAAAAGTCAAGTCATATTCAAATATTGATTTTTATTTGGTATGAATCATTGGTTTCTAGGGATTTGGCTTAGGTTGCAATTTGGCTAGTTTGGATTCATATGGGTTAAGAGGTTGACTTGGTCAAATGACCAAGTTAACTTGGTTTGGACACAATTTATCACAATTGATCAACCTAGGGTGATCAACAATCATTATGGGAGTTTTTGATGGGCTTCGTTCAATCCAATTTGGGTAGGATTAGAACTTGGCTCAAATCCACTTTGGGTCAAGTGGACCAATTAGTTAGCATGATTTTGGGTTGAGTTTGATTTATTTGAGTTTATATATGAATTTGGGAATGATATATAAATCAACTATAGTTGGCTTGGGTTAAAATGTGTTTTGGTTCATTTGAACATTTCAAGTCAAAAGGGTTAAGTTGGGTTTGACTTGGGTTGATTTTGGTTTAACTTAATAATTATAGATTTCATTTATATTTGTGAATATGATTGAAGGTATGATTGATTCATGAGAAAGTCAATTGAATTTTTGTTTTGGAATGAAGAAACTTGGCTAAGTCCATTGAGTTGAGTTATGTGGCTTAGGTTTGGATTGTCATCTGGTTTGATTTAGATTTGATGATTTAAATGTATATTTCATTTAAATTTGTGAATATGATTGAAAATATGATTGATTTGTGAGAAACTCAATTGAGTTTGACTTGATTTGGATTAAGATTTGGCTAAGTTCATGGGATAGGTCATATGGCTTAGGAATGGTTTTGATTTAATTTGATTTAGTTTTGATCATTTGAATGTAGATTTGATGTATTTAGGAATATGATTGAAGATATAAATTGATTATGAGAAAATCTATTTATTTTGGATTGATTTGGATTAAGATTTGGCTAAGTCCATGGAATAGGCCATATGACTTAGGAAGAGTTTCAAGTATGGATTTGATCATGGGCCTCAATCATTTGGTTTTAGAATTTAGGTTTGGATTTCAATTTAAATTTGATGTTTGAATTGAACTTGAGGTTTAGTTTGAGAAGGTGAACATGGATTGGATTTGGGTTATAGGGTAGGTGGATTATCCTAATCCCTAAGGCATAACCTAATCATATGGTTAACCATTCTAAGTCTTTAGGCTTAGGTTAAGTGTTTACCTAATTGTTAGAAGTGTCATATGACTAGGGGAGTCTTAGTGTCTAGAAAACTCCTAAGTCTAAGATGGAAAGATTGAGTCCGCACTCCAAAAGTGAGGTCAACAGGCCTTAGGCTCCATAGTGCTGCTCTTATAGATAGATGATTGGAAGGCTGAAGCCAAGTTTCACATTATAGACTAGGATACATCTTTGAACGCTTTGCTTGGAAGACCATGGATACATGAGAATAACATAGTTTCATCTTGTCTACATCAGTGTATGAAGTTGGTGAGAGGTGGAATCATCTCTTCTGCCAAAAGAGATCTCAAGCCATTTACAGTTCTCAGATTTATTCTCACGAACTTGGCCAAAGTTTAAAAATAAAAGAAAAGAAAAAGAAAAAGAAAAAGAAAGAGAAAAAAATAATAATAAATGAAAAGGAAAATAAAAGGTAGCGAAAATAGACTTGGAAGAGGAAGTGGAGACATTAGATTTCACCCACCATTACTCCATTTGAACATATGGGTAGATGATCCTCCAGTGAGGAAGAGGCCGTGAGGCAATCCTAGGGGTGGAAAACCTCCTTATTGGCCACCCAATATAAGATATGTCCCAGCTACAAGGAGTACACCTACTATCCATATAGACTTAGAATCTAGATAATAGGATGAATCTTATATGATTAGCACACCAACTAGCTCTTCTTAGTAGTAGATTCCATTGGAGGTGACACTTGAGCCAGATAATGATGAAGATCGGGTTCCAAAGCAAAGCATAAGTGTATCCACGTCAATATGTGAAGCAGTTAGACATCTGTTGGGAACCTTAGCTCTAACCCCACTTTCCTCTCAAAAAGTTGAGGGTTTGGTAGTTAAAAAAGCCCCTAAGTCATCCGCAGGTGTGAAGGCTCAGAGGTTCTTTCTGGGAGCATCATCCTCAAGTGAGTAAGTTGATGTAGAACTTCAAGATGATTCATATAAATATTTAATAGAATTACCTTTAGATTGGTACTTGCCTTGTGTTCATAATTTAGTAAAGAAATGGCTAATCTCACATACTTAGACAAAGAATAGATCAGACTACTTCGAAAGAATATGGAAGAACAAATTCAAAAGCTCTCAGTCAAGACCGGGACTAGGATTCAAAGAGGGTCCAATGATGATGACCGCTAAGTCATCACCAATCATTTAGACTGATAGGTTCTTTTCAAATCATATTAACTCATATGAGGATGTGCTTTAGAAATTTTAGATGATCCAAATGATTTTATGATCAAAGATGCATCGCCAGAGTTTAAAGAAGAGATCAAGTCAACCATCGATGAGCTCATGGAAAACTACTTACGAACTGAAGAAGATCCACGCGTGACATACATCAGTTATTTGTTGAATGAAATTGAAACCAATGACATAGTTAGGCTATTGATTGAGTTTAAAGACTACTTTACATGGAGTTATGAGGAGATGCATGGATTGGCTCCTAACGTAGGATCCATAAACTAGTAATAGAGCCTACTGCTAATCTTATTAAGCAAGCTCCTAGATGCATGTGATTAAACATAAAATAATAGATCATTTATGATGTTAAGAAACTGAACAATATTGGATTTATTTGAGAATAAAAATACCCTACTAGGTTAGCTAGCATCATCCTAGTTAAGAAAAAGAATGACCAAATTCACATATGCACCAAATTTAGGGATTTGAATAAGGCATGTCCAAAAGTCAAATTTTCACTACCAATCCTGGAGCTGATGGTGGACATTACCTCATTTCATGCAGTCTTTTCTTTCATAGATGGCTCATCTAGACATAGCCAAATAAAGATGGCCTTCGAAGATGGAAGAAACACTGCTTCTAGAACCCCGATTGAAATCATTACAATAAGGTCATGCCTTTCAGCCTTAAAAATGCTTGTGCTACATACCAGCGAGCTATGACTCAAATCTTTGATGAACTCATTCATCATCAAGTCGAGTGCTATGTCGATGATCTCATGGTCAAAAGTAAAGAAAAGGAAGACCATCTCTTTGACTTGAGAGTAGTTTTTGAATAGTTAAGATAATTTAACCTCAAAATGAACCCCATAAAGTGTGCATACAGAGTAGCTTCAGGAAATTCCTTAGGTTTGTTGTCCAACACCAGGGAATCAAAATTGATCCATAGAATATCAAGGTGATTTTAGAAATGACACCCCCTAAAAGTTTAACTCAACTTAGATCATTCCAAGGGCAGTTGGCATATCTAAGATGCTTTATATCCAACCTATCAAGAAGATGTCAGCCATTCTCAGGGGTTGTAAAAAAGGATGCCAAGTTCCAGTTGGATGGCAAGTGCGAGCATGCCTTTGAAGGCATCAAGCATTACCGTGATGATGCCACGGTTCTAGTAGCCCCTATCCTGGCAAGCATACTTACATTTTACATTGATGACTCTCTTGGTGCTTTGTTGCCCCAAGCAAATGATGAAGGAAAGGAAAATGCACTCTACAGCCATTGTCTAATCCCTATTGAGGCTAATTATCCTCTCATTGAAAAACATTACTTAGCTTTAATCTTTGTATCCTAAAAGCTACATCACTACATGCTTCCTAATAAGGTGAACTTAATCTCTAGGATCAATCCACTCATGACATGATTGTTGCTATCCAGATGGTTGGCATGATAGTGCATGATCTTCTTATAGTTTAACATTACCCCACAAAGTGAAAGGTAGATTTATTTGTAGCACACCCACTTCTTACCGACTCTTTGCTTAGTGATGATCTCCCATGAATAAATCATGAACTTATGGGATACTAGCATTCACTATTGGGAAATGTCTTTGATGGCTTCTTCTCAAAGAGGAGAAGAACCACAATCTATTCCAATAAAGCTAGGGTAAGAATAGTTCTCTTAACTCACCATGATGTGATGAGATTCTCATATCATCTATCCAATCCTTGTACCAACAATGAAGCCAAATATGAGGCTCTGATTGATCTGAGTTAGTTGTTACTCTAAGCATCCAGAACATCAACATCTTCAGGGATTCTCAGGTAGTTATCAACCAAATCATAGTATCCTATAAGGTTTTAAAGCCTAGCTCCATCACAACCACAAGTACACCATGGAGCTGTTGGCCCAAATCCCGTGAGGTTACCATTTATAAGATTCCTTGAGGAGAGAACACCGCATATATCTTTAGCCAAGCTTGCCAAGGAGTTGCGGATGATGAGTCCATATCAATAAAGGTCCAAAATAGACAAAGTCTTACCCCTTATTGATATTGAACTCATAGTACGCCTTCAAGGGGAGGTTGCCATTGCCAAGAAGGATGAGGAATTAGATTGGAGGCAACCATTCATGGATTACCTAAATAAAGGAAAACTATCTCAAGAGAAGTCCCAAGCCCATCATATAAAGCAGAGCCTTTCCTACACTCTTGTGGAAGGTGTCTTGTACCGATGATCTTTCAATCATATGTGATTATGTTGTTTAGACAAGCACAAAGCCCATAAAATCATGACCGAGATACACTCAGGATTATGTGGAGCCAACTAATCCAGTCTAAAGATGAACACCAAGATCAAAAGACTAGGGTACTACTAGTCATCAATGATCAAAGATTGCATCGATATGGCTAGGCGATGCAACCAATGTCAAATACCCATTGTGGTCCTACACTAACCACCCAACATTCTACATCCTACGTTGGCCTCATGGCTATTCAAGTGTTGGGGTACCAACATAGAGGGTTTTACTGATCCTCCTTTTTCCAAGGGTCATCGATTCCTCTTAGCTGCTACTAACTATTTTTCCAAATCGGTGAAGGCGATTCTGCTCAAAGAGGTCACAACTCAGCATGTGCTCCAGGTTATTAGGAACCATTTAACATATAGGTTCGAAGAGCCTCGATGAATTATATCTGATAATGGTACTCCAAGAGAATCGAGATCAATAACTTTGCCCTGAGATATAGCATAGATTGCAGATATTCTACCATCAACTACCCTAGGGAAAATGGCTTAGCAGAAGCCTTCAACAAAGCTCTCATCCAAATGCGAAGAAGACACTCTACAACAACAAGCCATAGTGGCATGAGCAGTTAGTTGAAGCCTTGTGGGTCTACTACACCACATATAGAACTCCAACTCAGTCTACTCCTTTCTCCTTAGTGCATGGGTTTGAACTGCTCTACCATTAACAACTCCCATCACTAAGGATAGCTTTGGGTAGCAAGATCACAACAGAATGCCAAGTTGTGGTTATAAGAGCTCAAAAGTTTGGAGGAGAGATGCCCATGGGCATACCAAAATCTTAAGTTGTATAAAATGATTTAAGCTCATAAAAGGTTGGTCCATCCTAGAGCTTTTCAAGTAGGGAAGCTTATTTCAGTTCTAAAGAGATCGATTGTTGCCCATCGTAAGATGGGAGGCAAGTTTAAACCCACTTGGGAAGGCCCTTTTACCATAGAGAAGGCCTACGAAGGAGGATCTTATCAGCTTATTAATCAAAAAAGATAGCACCCAATTCTTCCAATCAATGCACTCCACTTAAAGAAATATTATAAATTATGTTTGAAAATAATTATCATTAATGAAAATTCCATTTCAAATTCAATCTCTTCCCTATTGAAAGTATTCTTATTAACAAATCTGCCATGATGTGTTTAGGGTAAGTGTAAAGAATCGGAGTGGCATCCTATCCTTCATTAACACAAAATAAACACAAACTACACACAAACATATAAAACATACACATATCTTTTGTCATGCTACTGAGATGAGATAATGCCCCTAGTACTCACTCAAGAGCTTTTCTAGGTCGACAAGCTACCCTTCTAGTGTGTCACCCCAATGGTCTTCTTACTTTGGAGGATGTAAGTCTATGCTTTCCTTACTTGGCCACTGCACACCGACGAGCACCTTGTTAGTTTGATAGGCATTAGTGCATGGCCAGTAAGCTACCATATGTTAGATTTATTTAAGAGGATGTGAGTCTGCTACACTTTCTTCTTGGATTGGCCTTTGTGCACTAACTGGGTCGAGTATATTTTAGGTTCAGAATAAGTCTTGTAGCAGTTCCTTCCCTCTTGAATGCTTTAAGTCTGGGTCCAGTCCTTCCTCGGGGCTCCTCGCTTAGTAGTCACTCTAGGTCAGATAGCATCTGTCCTACCGATGATAGACTATCTTGTTGATCAGTTCTGCTTAGAAAGATGTAAGCCTACAAGCTTTCTTTCCAGATTGATTATTGCACACAAATGGGCACCTTAGGTAGGTTGGTTCTCACTATGCTGATGGATGCACCACTCATGCTGATGGATACACCTTAGGTTGGTTGGTTCTCGCACCTTAAGATACACCACTCATGGTAGATATAAATCTTCTGTGATTTCTCTTGAGTTAGCCACCGTACACCAATAAGCTTTGTTTTCTAGCTCGTGATAATGCCACTAGAAGCACCTCCCTATGGGCACTATATTTAGATCACATCTTTTGTGACCCCATTTAGACACTACCCAAGTTATTATTGGATTAGATAGTTTCCCTTTTTTAATAATTGCCCCTACGATTGGAGAATTTGTCCTGTGGATGTGCAGATTCTCCCTTGGTCTAGTAAATCTTAGATAGTTCAAGGCCGACATAGCCCCTTCTCAGTGTGGTCCCTCACACATCAATAGGGTCCACACAAACATATAAACAAATTATATATTCACTTGTTAATTAGGAGGACACCCGTAGCAATACCTTTTCTTAAGCAATCATCCTACTTTAGGCTAGTATTGAAAAAGCTCCATATAGGAATCTCCTAACTACTCTTGAGCTGATATAAGTCTCCAGCAGCATTCACTCAATAGTCGCCCCTATGTTGGGTTTATTGTGCTTCCAGAAGTCACCCAAATGTTATTCTCGCCTTTAAAAGATGTAAGTCGCACGCTTCTTCCTAGCAGACAATCAAAAGGCAACCCCTTAGGTTGTCTAGCTCTACACCACGGCCAGTAGACTATCCCTTTGGATCTATAAATCTGAGATTGGACAAGTCCGATATAGCCCTTCTCAAGGGTCCATCGACACCCATATAAATTAAACCTAACAAATTTGATCGAGCTCACATCCCCTGCAGATATGCCCTCAATTCAAAATCAAACTAAACCAAACAAACCATATTAAATCACATGACATTAAGATAAAATTAATCCTGACTACTTTTTAGTTTACATAAGTCTTAAGTGAAATTCAGTAAATAGTCACCCTAGGTTAGGTTTAATTTGTTGTGCATCCAATAGGTCACCCCAGCTGTTGTTCGTCAGTTTGGAAGATGTAAGTCTGCTATGTCATTTTCTTAGCACAGTCATTATACACTGAAAGGCAACCCCTTAGGTTCACTAGCTCTATCACACAACTAGTAGATTATGCCTTTGGATCTGTAAACCTGAGGTAGGTCAGGATGATATAGCCCCTTCTCAGTGGGTCCATTGCACACTAATAGGGTCCATACATTAACTAATATTAAATTAAACCCAAACTAATTCTCCCTAGTGGAGTTAAATAACACCCTTCTCTTTAGTGGAGCACCAAAAAATATATACACAAGTCAAGCAAATGAATTAAATTCAAAACCAACCTCCCTAATGGAGCCAAATTAAACCAACTCCCCCAACAGAGTCTAAATCAAAGAAATCCAACCAAACTCTTATTCCTAGCGTATACATCCCCAAAAAAATATATGAAATCAAACTCAAATCTCAATCCCCAGTGAATAGCCCGAACCTAATTCCCTAGTAGAAGGTTCATCTCCTCAATCCCCAGTGGACTCGAGCCCATATCTCTAGCAATTATGCCTCCACATCAATTAAAATAAAACAAATTAAAGTCAATTTAATCTTAATCCTTGGTGGATTTTTGAATCTTATCCCTAGTGGATCTTCTTTCCATAAATCATATAATAAAATCAAATTCAAACCTTATCCCCAGGAAATTTTCTTCTTCTATCCCCTCACATGACCCCTCACATATCATGTCCAATGCATGTGTGATCCCCTGGATCTCTCTCCATGTCCTTGACATGGAATTATCATCAATTTAGTTTAGGTTTAGGTTTTATTTATTTTAGTTTTAGATTTAGGTTTTTGCTTTATTTTATTTTAGGTTTAGATTTTTTTTTGGTAGGTTTTATTTTTATTTATTTTTAAGTTTTTAGGTTTAGTTTTTAGGTTTTAGGCTTTTAATTAGTTCTTATTTTATTTTATTTTATTTTATTTTATTTTATTTTTAGTTTTAATTTTATTTAAGTTTTTATTCTTAGGTTTATTTTTTATTATTTTTATAGTTTATTTATTTTATTTTAGTTTATTTTAATTTATTTTACTTTATTTTTGGGTTTAGGTTTAGGTTTAATTTAGGTTTTATTTCATTTTATTATCTTATACATTTAGGTTTTTATATATTATTAGTTTTATTTAGGTTAAGGATCTTAGGTAGGTGGTATAAGGCCCAGGGTATAGTTTAGTGTATGGAGGGCCCAAGGTCAGGAGTGGGGCCCAGGTATATGACAGGAGGGTTTAGGGCCTAGGGTTTAGGCACAGTATTGGGTGTGGTCATGTTTTTGCTCAGTGGCTCAGTCAGTTAACTGGTGGTGAGGCAGATTTGGGTAGGCCAGGTGGGGCCAGGGCCTGGGTGGCCCAGGGTCTGGGGCCTTAAGCCCAGGGTCAGGGTCTGGGCTCAGTCCCAGGCCAAGGCTCAGGTTAGATTTAGGGCTCAGGGTCAGATTAGGTAGGGCCCAGGGTTTGGATTTAGGATTTAGCCTTAGGGTCCCAGGTGTTGTAACTTTAGGTTTTGTGGTTTAGTGTTAATGGTTTATGGTCTTGGGTTTAGGATTTAGGGTAGGGTTTAGGTTTTAAAAAAAAAAGCAAATAAGCAGTTTAGGTTTATTTAGTTTATTTTATTTATTTTAGTTTATTTTATTATGTATTTATTTTAGGTTTATTTTTTATTATTTAGTATAGTTTATTTATTTATGTTATTTATTTAATTTAATTTATCTTTTAATTTATATATAGATTTAGGTTTAGTTTAAGTTTAATTTTAGTTGAGTTTTATTTTATTTTATTTTAGGTTTAGGTTTTATTTTTCATTTTAGGTTTAGTTTAGTTTTATTTTACATTTTAGGTTTAGGATTTAAATTTTAGGTTTATTTTAGGTTTTATTTTTAAGTTTGGTTTAAGTTTGTTTTAGTTTAATATATTTTATTTACTTTAGGTTTAGGTTTAGGTTTTATTTCTTCTAGTTTAGTTTATTTTAGTTTTAGGTTTATTTAATTTTATTTATTTTATTTGTAATTTAGGTTTAGTTTTTTTAATTTAGGATTAGTTTTATTTTTATTTATTTTAATGTTTTAGGTTAATTTTTAAGTTTAGGTTTTATTTAGTTTTATTTTATTTTATTTTAGGTTTATTTTATTATTATTTTACATTTAGTTTCAATTTAGTTAGGTTTTATTCCAGGTTTATTTTATCTTATAGTTTAGTTTATTTTATTTTATCTTTATTTTATGTTTATGTTTAGGTCAGGTCAGGGTGAGGGCCCAGGGTCATGGCCCAGGGTCAGTTCATTATAGGCTCAGGGCCTGGCTAAAAGATCTTGGGCTGGCCCAAGGTTTAAGTTTGGGAGATCACCAGTTAGGCCCAGGGCCCAGGTCCGTCAGTTAGGGCTGGCCAGCCCAGGGCCTCACCCACTTTAGGGCCCAGAGCTCCCCAGGCCCAGGCCCAGGGCCCAGGGCCCACCCACCTGCCGCCAGGTCAGGTCAGGGCCTGGCTGGCCCAGCAGCTTGGGCTTTAGGGCCCAAGATCTTGCAGGCTCAGGTCACCAGGGCCCAGGTCAGTCAGGGCCCAGCTTTAGCCTCATTTATAGATCTTTGAACTCAGGCCCAGTTTAACGCCCTGGTCATTTGGTGCATAGCACAGGCCCAGCCTGGCCCAAGATCTTATTCAGCCCCAGAGCCCAGGGCCCAGGGCCTCAGGGCCCAGCTTACTCATGGTCAGTGGAGGTCATGGTCAGGGCCTAGGCCAGGGCCCAGGTCAGCATTTTGTGCTTCCTCAGGTCATGGCTCTGAGTGGCCCACTGATCAGTCAGGGCACAGGCCCAGTGTTAGCTTAGGGCCTCAGCCTCAGGGCCTGTGGTAGGTAGGTTTAGGGTCAGTGCCCAGGTCTGGGCCTGGGGTGCCTTGGGCTCAGTCTGGCCTGACTCAGGGCTCAGTGGTAAGACAGAGCCCAGGGTCAGATTAGGGTTTAGGCCCAGGTTAGTTTCTGCCTTTTGGAGGGCACAGGGTTTAGGCAGAGTGTCTAGGGTTGTAGTGTTAGTTGGGTTTTAGATTGGAAATGATCAATTATTTAGGGTTTTAAAATTAAGCAAACCAGTAGATTTAGGTTTATTTGGTTTATTTTATTTATTTTAGTTTATTTTATTTTTTTATTTTTATTTTTATAGTTTATTTATTTTATTTAGTTTAATTTATTTATTTTAGTTTAGGTTTTAGTTTAATTATTTTTAGGTTTTAGTTTAGTTTTATTTTTTTAATTTAGTTCTATTTTCATCTACTTTTAGTTTAGGTTTTATTTTAATTTTAGTTTTAGGTTTAGGTTTTATTTTAATTTTTAGGTTTAGGTTTTGTGCTATTTTAGGATTATTTTAGGTTTTATTTTTTGGTTTAGATTTATGTTTTTAGTTTATTTTCTTTATTTAGTTTAGGTTTAGGTTTATGTTTTGACTTTATTTATTTTAGTTTAGGTTTAGTTTTTTTTTTTGCTTTTAGTTTAGTTTTTTGTAGGATTTAGGTTTATTTTATTTATTTAGGTTTATTTTGAAGGTTTTATTTAGTTTTATTTTATTTAATTTAAGTTTATTTTATATTTATTTTATGTTTATCGATTTAATTTAGGTTTTATTTAAGTTTCATTATTTTATTTTATGTAGTTTCATTTTAGTCAGGTTTTATCCAGTTATTTTTTTATTTATTTTATTTTAGTCTTTAAATTATTTTTAGCCCAGTTTAGGTTTAGGTTTAAGTAGTTAGTTTAGGCCCAGGGTCATGGATGGTCATTCATTATTTTAGTGGTCATTTTATTTTGGTTTGGGCCTTTAGGGTTTGAGGCCCAAGGTTTGGCCTAAGGTCAGCTCAGCAAGGGCCCAGGTCATTTAGGTCAGCTTTAGTAGTGGCCCAGGGCCCAGACCCAGGGCCCAGGATCTAGGGCCTGGCTCAGTCAACCCAAGCCCAGTCTCCCAGGGCCCAGGGCCCAAAGCCCAATAGCCCAGTTTCCTCAGTTTTTTGAGGGCCCAGGGCCCAGGGCTTATACCCAACGCTTAGCCTCAGCATACGTTAGGCCCAGTCTTAGGGTCCCAGGCCTAGTCTTGGGAAGCCCTGTAGGTCATGGTTAACCCAACGCAGCCTTTTAGGGCCTGGGCCTCTGGCTCAGGGGGGAGCCCAGGGCAGCCTTAGTCAGTGGCCCAGGGTCTATGGCCTTGTCAGGTCCAGGTGGTCAGGGTGGTCAGGGCCCAGCATATGTGGCCTTAAGTGGTTTGAGGCAAGATCTAGCCTAGTTAGCTCAGGCTTCTCAGGCCTAGGGCTCATGGTTTAGAGTAGTTAGGTCCTTTGGCCCAGGGCCTGGTGATGCTCCAGTGAGGGCCCAGGGCTCAGGGCCTGAGAGGGTGAGTTAGGCCATGGTCAGTGGCTGGAGGGCCCAGGTCAGTTAACCTGCCTTTGTGGTCAGTAGGGTCAGAGCCATGGTCAGTGGAGGGTAGGTCAGCTTAAGGGAAGATTTGGTTTGGATTTAGTTAGTTTTAAAAAGAAACCCGGCATGCTTATTTAGTTTATTTTAGTTTATTTTATTTTGATTTTATTTAGGTTTTTTTATTTAGTTTAGTTTATGTTTTTAGTTTAGTTTATTTTTTTGGTTTTGTTATTTTTAATTTAGTTGTATTTTCATCCAATTTTTAGTTTAGGTTTTATTATTTATTTTTTAAGTTTAGGTTTATATTTTAATTTTTAGGTTTAGATTTTATGTTTCTATTTTAGGTTTTTTTTAGGTTTTATTTTTAGTTTAGGTTTTGTTTATTTTAATTTATTTTATTTTATTTTGTTTATTTAGGTTTAGTTTATTTTAGGTTTAGGTTTGGTATTTATTTTAGCTTAGTTTATTTTTAGGTTTAGGTTTTTTTTTACTTTATTTTTAGTTTATAGGTTTATTTTATTTATTTTAGGTTTATTTTATTTAGGTTTTATTTAGTTTTATTTTATTTTATCTTATGTTTATTTATGTTTAGTATTGACTTTTAGGTTTATCTTTATTTTATATTATCTTTAGTCTTGTTTAGCATTTTATTTATTATAAGTTTCTTTTTAGTTTTATTTAATTTTATTTTGTACTGAGGTTTAGGTGATTTTGTGTCCAAGCTTTAGGTCTTTAATTTTAGTTATTATTTATTATCTTTTCAAAGTTATTTTTTATTTTTTCTTTTATCTATGTTTAGGTTTATGTTTTAATGTCAGGGTTTAGTGTGGTAAGCACTGCGCTCAGGGTCAGTAGGTCTTAAGCTTATGGTTTAGGCTCAGTTTTAGGGCCCAGTTTAGTGGTCTTAAGGCTCAGGGTCAGGTAGAAGGGTAGGATCTGGGATAGCCAGGGCCTGGGGTCAGGTGTTAACCAATGCTCAGTGTTTAGGGCCCAGGGTGGGTTTATGGTTTAGGGCCTAGTGGCTTAGCATAAGCTTGGGTCAGTGTAGGTACTCAAGATTTAGGCTTTGGCCTAGGGTTTAGGGTTTTAAAAAATTAAGTAAACCCAGGTTTAGTTTATTTAGTTTATTTTATTTATTTTAATTTATTTTTATTTTATTTATCATTTTAGGTTTGATTTTATTTTATTATTTGGTTTATTTATTTATTTAGGTTAATTTATTTTAGTTTAGGTATTTTAATTTAGTTTATTTTCTTATTTTAGTTTAGGTTTGTGCTTATTTTTATTTTGTTATTTTTTATTTAATTTTTATGTTTAGGTTTTTTTCATTTTGGTTTAGGTTTTATTTTTATTTTAGGTTTTGGTTTTGCTTTTATTTTAGGTTTATCTTTGGTTTTATTTTATTTAGTTTAGGTTTAGAATTATTTTATTTATTATAATTTATTTAGTTTAGGGTTTAGGTTTAGTTTATTCTATATTTAGGTTCAAGTTTTATTTATTTTGTTTAGTTTATTTTACTTAGTTTAGTTTATTTATTTTTATTTTAGGTTTAGTTTTTTTTTAAGTTATGGTTTAGGTTTTATTATTTATTAATTTTTTGTTTACTTTTAGGTTTAAGTTTTATTTAGTTTTATTTTATTTTAGATTTATTTTATTTTATTTTTTTAATTTATTTTTATTTAGGTTTTTATTTTAGGTTTATTTTATTTTTAGTTTAATTTAGGTTTCATTTAATTTATTTTAGTTTATCTTTAGCTTTGATTTTATTTTATTTTATGTTTAGTTTCAGTGTTTGCTTTAGTTTTATTTTTGTTATTTTTTATTTTATTTGGGTTTAGGTTTTGATTTATTTCATTTTATTTTTAGGAGTTTTAGGTTTTAAGTTTTAGGGTTTAGGGCTCAGGGTTTGGGGTTTAGGGTTCAGGATTATGTTAGGATTAGGTTTAGTAGTGGGTTAGGATTTAGTGGCTCAGGTCAGTGGAGTGGTTTAAAATTTAGGTTTATGGTTTAGGGTCAGGTTTAGGGTTCATTAGGTTAGAGGTCCATGAGGGTAGGGGGTTAGAATTTTTTTATTTCATATTATTAGTCAAAGTGAACCCCAGAGATTTAAATTTTAGTCCACTTACATAGGTTTAGTTTAGGTTTAGTTTATGGTTTATTTTGGGTTTATTTAGTAGGTTTTAGATCCAGGATTTAGGCTTTGGGCTCTTGGATTTGGGGTCATGGACGTTCAGGGTCAGTCAGTTTAGCCAGGTTTGGGTTATGGTTTAGGTGGGGTCAGCATTTTTTTGTTTTATTATTATTTAAAAAGCAAACCCACAGTAAATTATCCAGGTTTTATTTAGGTTTAGGTTTATGGTTTATTTTTTTAATATAGTTATGATCAGGTTTAAGGTTTAATTTAGGGTCAGTAGTGATCAAGATTTAGGTCAGGGTCAGGCAGGGTGTAGATTTAGGATCTGGGTGGAGGTTTAGATTTAGGTTTGGGGTTCAGAGAGGGTTTAGTGGTCAGTCTGGGTTATTAGGAGGATTTAGGTTTATGTTTTGGTGGGTCAGGATTTAGGCCTGAGTTGCAACATTTAGGGTCATTTAGGGTCAGGGTTTAGGTAGGGTTTAGAATCATTAGTTTAGGGCTGTGCCTAGGGTTTTAAAATTTAAAGTAACCCGACAGTTTAGGTTTATTTAGTTTATTTTTATTTATTTTAGTTTATTTTATTTTTTTACTTTAGGTTTATTTTTTTTATTTAGTTTTTATTTTATATATCTTAGCTTAGGTTTTATTTTAGTTTATTTCTTTAGATTTATGTTCTATTTAAATTTTATTATAGTTTATTTTAGTTTTATTTTATTTTAAAGTTATTATTTTATTTTTAGGTTTAGGTTTAGGTTTATGTTTTTTATTTTATTTTAGGTTTATGTTTTATGTTTTTTATTTTAGTATTATTTTCATGCTTTATTTTTAGTTTAGGTTTAGCTTTATTTTTTAATTTAATATTTAATTTACTATGTTTAGTTTAGGTTTAGATTTAGTTTATTTTATTTTAGGTTTCTCTTTATTTTAATTTTATTTTAGGTATAGGTTTTTTTTTAGTTTAGGGTTTAATTTTTTTTATTCATTTTTTAGATTTTATCTGTTTATTTTTTCAATTTTATTTAGTTTTAATTTTATTTTATTTAAGTTTATTTTATTTTATTTTAGGTTTAGTTTTATTTTATTTTGATTTTTTTTTAGTTTTAGTTTTTTATTTATTTATTTTAGTTTAGTTTTTTTTCTTTAGTTTTAGGTTTAGGTTTAAGTTGGTTTAGGTTTTAGTTTAGGTTTTATTTTATTTTATTTTATTTTATTTTGGTTTAGGTTTTTTATTAAGGTTTAGGGTTTAATTTAGCTTTTGGGATTTAGGATTTAAGGTTAGTTGAGGGTAGGTTTGGGGTTTAGTAGGATTTAGGTTTAGTGGATTGGGGTAGGGATGTGGTGGGGTTTAGTGGAGGGTTTAGGTTATAGGATTTAGGATTTGGGTTTAATGTTTAGGGTTTAGGGTTTGAGGTTTTGAGTAGGGAGGGTTTAGGGAAGATTTTAGGGTTTAGGGTTTAGGATTTTTGTCTAGGGTTCAGGTTTTAGTTTAAGATTTAGGGTTTTTGGTTTTTTTTTAACAGAGAAGAAATTTTGATTCAACATTTCTTCTTTTAGATTTCTTCAACCAAGTAGCACTCCAAGTTTTCTAAGACACAAGTGAGGACATAGATAAAAATTAGCATGCATAGAGAAAATCAAAAGCTCTATATAACTAGAACCATCTCTACTACAAAGACACAATTCCATAAGCACTAAATTAGATTTATCATTCATTAGTTTCTCCGCTCCCATCGAACCACCCCCTCGAAGTTTTATTTTTTATTAATTTTTAGGTTTAGGTTTTTATTTAGTTTTTATTTTATTTTATTTTATGTTTATTTTATATTTAGTATTGATTTTATTTTGGTTTTTCATTTAGGGTTTATTTTATTTTTATTTAGGTTTTTCTTAGGTTTATTTTATTTTTAGTTTAGTTTAGTTTTATTTATTTTATTTTATTTATTTTATTTTTATTTTATTTTATTTTTTAGGTTTAAGTTTAGTTTAGGGCCCAGTATGGGGTGGGGTTATGGTCAGGTGGGCCGGGCCCAGGGTGAGGGCCCAATGTAGTGTGGGCCCAAGATCCAGTGACACCAGGTCAGTGTTAGTGTCAGAGGTGCCCAGGGCCTGGTTTTTGGTGGTTAGGTTTGTGGCTCATGGCCCAGAGCCCAAGCCCAGGGTCCACCAGGTTTAGGATAGCCATTTGTTTACTCAGTGGCCTTTTGATTAGGGCCCAGGTTAGTTTAGAGGTCTGGCCCAGGTTTTGGGGTTAGGGGTCAGTGCTAGGGAAGCCTAGTTAGGTTTAGGTCAGTGGGTTTAGGGTTTAGAGTTTGGAGTTTAAGTGGGGTGGAGTTTTGGATGGAAGTTTGGTAGGGTTAGGAGGGTTTAGGGTGGATTTAAGCATGGTTTGCTTTAAGTTGGGGGTTGATTAGTTTAGGTTTAGGCTTTAGGGTTTAGGGTTTATGGTTTTTAAGGTTTAGGGTTTAGGGTTTAAGGATAGTTTAGGGTTTAGGGTTTAGGGATTTAGGGTTTAAGGTTTTTCTTTTTTTTTAGGAAACCCCATATTGGGGGAATTTTATTGCCACCAAAAGAGGGTTAAAAGGTCCGTAATAGGGGATAAACTCCAAAACTATAGCTCAAAGAGCTACAATCAGCCTAGAGAGTAAATCCCCTATCTAAGTACAACCAAAAGCAAAATAAAAAAGAAAAAGAAAGTGAAAGATACAAAATGATTAACATAGATAAGCCAATGGATAGATCTGGGCCAAAGCTCTTAAGGATGAGAGAAAGCATGGCACTAGGGAGCAAACCTGCAAGAGAAAAAGAGAAATGCATCTGCAAAAAGGTAGAAGATAAAAATAAGAACAGTTAAAGAAATACAGACAATGTGAAAAATTAAAGCAGCATAAACCGGGGAAAATTATAGAGAAGTGTGTGAGAGAAGGCTTAGGCTCAGTCACACCAAATTGGGGCAAATGTAAATATGAGCATCCAAACTTCATCGAAGGGTTACATCACAAGAGCTACTACCAAACCAAAAAGGAGTGAAATCATCACAACCATCATAGCCTACAAACCTGTGGGAAGATAGTAGCCATTTGTTGAAAGTCTTATGAGCCTTAGTACCTGCAAACCTAAACAAAGCCATATACAACATAGAAAAGGAGATAGTAAAGAGCAAAAAGGGAAAGGGGATCCCATGCAGGATAAATATCATCAATATAGTCACCATAGCATGAGAATCCCTACAAATATGAAAATGAACCATCTTTGCTAGATCCACCTTTTTAATACCAGAGCCAAGAGTATAATTAGGCCAACATGAAAACCCGCCACAAGAAAACAACAGAAAATGCTAGGCAGAGGATAAAAATGATATACAACCGGTTGAAAATCATTGTAATCCTGCTAAGCAAATCAATTAGCATGTAAAAAACACCATCCCAATCATATGGGACATATATGAAACTTACAGGCGAGTACAGCTCAGGAATATGGCCCAGAAAAGGAACCCATATAGAATAAGCAATGCTAGATGTTAACAACCCCCTTGTTAATAATCATTGCAGAAATTAACAAACAGCAAATGTAAACCGAGACAACATAACTCAAACCCAAAATACAACGGGAAATGCAAAAGTCTAACAGAACCAAGATGGGAATGCAGCAACAGATAAGCTGCACCCCACCACAAACAACACTAAAAAAAGACAATCAGAGAGACAAGAGGCTGTCAAAAAATACCCGATAATCCGTCACCAACAACCAAGGCAAAGAATAACAATAGGGCCATAAAACCACCCAATTAGAATAGACAGTGCATAAGTTAATAACCATGTAGGTAATAGCATAATCACAGTGATCTACACAAGTCTAATAGAACCAAGATGGAAAAATATAGACAAAATAGACCACAAACATCAGTGATAAGTCATGTCGAAAACAAGAAAAAAATTAGAAAAATAACCCTAGAAGCAGCCTGCTGGACATAAGACCCAAAAATCCAACAGCCTATAAATAAAATAGCAAAACAATTATTGCACCCACCATAAGATAATCCAATAAAAAATAGTGGTACAATATAGACTCGAAAGGGGTTCAAAGGAGAGCCATCATTGAAATCCTTCAAGACAAAGAAAAGCAGACAAGCAGCTAAGCCAACATCATCAGTAAAAATAGGCAGGAAGGAAATCAAGAAGTAATTCCGATCCTACAAAGAAACATTAATAATAACAAGGGTATTGCAGTTTCTCTCCTTATAGGTTGTAGAGGTGAGGTTAGAGAGCATAAGAGGGGCCACAACCCTATTAAAGAGAGAAAAGAAAGATAAATTAGGGCCTGCCATGAAGGTATACAAAAATATAATAATTAAACAATGAGACAGCAAAGTCATGAGCCCCAACATAGATTTTTAGAAAAAGGAAAAGAGATAAAACACAGTCTTAATCATAAAATGAAAAATAGATATAGTAAGACCCATAAACAAAATATTGATGGCAAGAAGTCATCTGTGATCGAAAGTAAAGCAAAGTAAAACATCTCCCTCCCGCAGATCCGGCTGATAAGTGAAAATATCTCCATCCACCAGGTTAGAAAATAGGAACACCTTACCATTAACAGTGGAAATAGTAGAAGCAGTAAGACCCCAAATAAGGTTAGGGTAATTAATCTAGTAGTAGATGCCACAGAGATCACAAAATAACCAGAAAAGGGTATTAGGAAGATGCATCAGCAAAACCCAGGGAAACAACAACACTAAATAGAAGTTGGTCATGCAGTTAAACAGGTAAAACAACTGGCCAAAATAATAGGATGAATTAATTTCTGAGGTAAGGGAGTCCAATATTGTCCAAATTAACCAAACCATGCAAATGTTTAGGAAGTGTAAGTTGATCAAATAATTTTATGCCATCTAATCTAGCTCCCAGATTAGCAAGGTAATCAGAACATGCATTACCTTCACACCATACATGAGTGATTTTAAAATAGAGTTGAGAAAGGAGAGCACAAGTCTACTTTAGAAGGTAGTACAATTCTGTATTGCCCACTTTGGTGGAAGTCAAAAGATCAATCAGCAACAGGGCATCCACCTCAATCCAAATATTCAGCCAACCTTTTTGAAGGCAAATCACAATAGCTTTGTAAACTGCCATTAGCTCAGCAAAAAGAATAGAGCAAGTATTAATGGGGTAAGCAAAAGCACAAAGGACTTTACCATTAAGATTTCTGAAAATGCCACCACATCCAAAAGCAGTTTGAGAAACAGAGCCATCAGTGTTAATTTTAATAGTATTAGCATGAGGTTTTATCCAATAAGCAATCTTGTCATCTTTACAGTTGGGTTGATCCGGCAAGTTAAAACCCAGTTTATTGGCCACAAATTTGTAGCCTTTGAATTGATTGTAGTTAATTAAATTGGCATTGAACAAGGCATGGATTTTATTTTTAATTCTAGCAATTATCCTCATATGGTTCATAAGAATCCCATGATGTTTTGCATCATTTCTCTCCATCCATATGAACCAAATAAGAGTGATAGCAGTTATCACTTTAATGTGTCCTTTAATAGTGTTTTCAAAATAAACATCAAGAAGTTGGTATAGAGTTAGGACAAGATAAAGAGTTCATCATACCAAATTCAAAGTTTGGAAGCAATGGTGCTATTAAATACATGATTCACATTCTCAATGTGAAAGTAGCAGTAGCATTTTGAAGGTAAGTAAAAACCTTTACCCCACATCAAGGAGTCAACAGGGATGAAGTTTTTCAAAATATGCCAAGTTAAAACAAAATAAGAAATATGAATAGTGTTATTCCAATGTTTAAAAAACACATTAGAGACATCATGAGCATCTTTAATATGAATCCAAACATTTTTAAGGTTGAAATCACCATTTTGGGAAAGCTTAAAAGGATCCGATCATGATTGCTAGAATGATAGGAATAATAGTATGCTTATCTAAAAGAGAGAAAGCAATATAATGAGTAAGCTTACTATTGTTCCACTTATTATTCTGCCAGAAAGAGTTCACTTTAATAGCTATAGTGGAGTGAGTAGAAAGTAAATCATCAATGGACCCACCTATAGTCCAGTTATCTTGAAAAAAGAAAGAGGTGCCAGAGTTAATCCCCCATGAGATTAATGATTCTACCTCCCATTTGATAGAACAAAGTCTTTTCCATACAGAAGAGTCTCCCACTTTATAAGGGCAAATGAGAGGGTACTTACCGGCAGTATTTGGCAGTCATGAATTTAGCCCAAAGACTATTGTTTCTCCTAAAATTTTACCAAAGTTTATAGGAAAAGTAAATTAGCTGATTTTACATCCAAGCCCACCTTCAGCAAGAGTGCCACAGCTTTTATACCAAGAGGTCCAATGCATTCTGTTAGTAGAATTGTTAGAACTCCAGAAGAATTTGTAAAGGAGGCGCTCAATTCTGTTAATGGTAGAATTGGTCGGCACAATGGTTTGAATGAGATATAAAGTCATGGAGTTAAGGGTACTCTTAATCAAAGTGAACCTACCACCAAATGAGAGTAAATGAAATTCACAAAAAGAAATTTAATGAGAGATTTTTTGGATTAACTCATCAAAGAGATGTGATCTTTTCTGACCTTTAAAAAGTGAAGCACCAAGATATTTAAGAGGAAGTTTTTGTTGCTGAAAATTAGTAATTCTCAAGATTTGATTGATCCTATAACTAGAGATTTTAGTGGAAGGAATGAAACAAATTTTACCAACGTTAAGAAAGAGACCACTTTTGTTACAAAATTTATTTAAAAGATTCTTAATAGTTTTAATGTGATGAATAGAGGCATTACAAAAGATTATGAAGTCATCAACAAAGCTAAGATGAGAGACAGGAAGACCACCTTGAGTTCTAAAAAACATGCTAGGATTATTGTTGAAAAGATCATTAAGATTCCTCAAAAGATATTCAACAACAATAATAAAAAGAAAGGGAGGTATGGGATCTCCTTATCTCAAGCCATGCGTAGAATGGAAAAAACCTAGGGACTCACCATTCATGATAATAGAAAACCAAACATTGGTAATACAATTTTTAATGAGACGGACAAAATAGTCAGAAAAACTGAACAAATGTAGAATTTGGATGAGAAAATTCTAAGAGAGGTTGTCAAAAGCTTTAGAGATGTCCAATTTAAAAAGGATGTTACCACCTCTGGTAGAAGTATGAAGGTCATGAAATAGCTCTTGGGCTAGAAGAATATTGTCAAATATAGCTCTTTAACTAAAACCATGGTTGGGGAAATAATTTTAGAATGACTAATTCTATTAATTTAACAATGAGTTTATGAAAGAAGGTGCAAAGGCCGATAGGTCTGAAATCACCCCAAAATTTAGGATTATTAATTTTGGGAATGAGAACAATGGAAGTGCTAGAAAAATATCTAGGTAAAGGATTGCCATCGAAGAAATCAACGATAGCATCAGCAAGGTCAGACTTAATAATAGGCCAATAATGCTGAAAAAATTGAGTCATTCTGGCTAGCAAATCGGTTCATGTTCATACTACCAATCTACCTCCAGACGATATTAAGCAAGTGGTTGTCATCATTAGTAATTGTTGAGGGAATTAAGTGAGAGTTGGAGAGAGCTTTTAAAGAAGGGTTGTTGTTTAATAAGTTTTTAAAATGATGTATGACATAATCTTTAATATCGTTATTGTCTGTGATCCAGCTGTCATTATCATTTTTAATTTTTTTAATAGAGTTTAAGGCTTTCTTTTTTAAAAAAAAAGTGCATGGAAGTACCTAGTATTTCTGTCACCATTTGCTAATAGCCTTTTGCCGCTAGTAGGTTTCCTCCATATTCTGATAGTTAACCAAGTTATCTTTAGCTTCATTCAACTCCTCAAGTTTAGTAGAATCAGTCAAAATGACATCTTCAAGAGAACAAACTAATTGTTCCATATTTTTGATATTGGCAAAGAGATTTTTAAAATGATGCTTGTTCCACCAATTTAGGTTTTGTTTAAGTCTTTTAAGCTTAAGCCAGAGGCGAATCATGCCCTTAACCGAATTATCTGATGAAGAGGAGCCATCTAGTTAATGGATACAACATTTATGAAATCAATGTGTTGGATCCACATATTTTGAAATCTGAAAGAGGTTAGGGAGGATAATCTATTAGAGGGATTTTGGATAGAAATCAAAAGTGGAGCATGATCAGACAAAGTTCTACTCAAATGTTCCATCAAAGTATGGGGCCATTGATTGATCCAAAAAGAATTAAAAAGAGTCCTATCAAGCTGCTGCCAAAGTCTAGAGTTATGCCATGTATAATCTGAACCCGAATAGCCAATATCAATCAGATTGCAATCAAGAATCATATTAGAAAAGTCTTCCATGGAATGAGTGTTAGGAGAGCAACCTCCCTTCTTTTTGAGGAAGAGAGAATAGTGTTAAAATCACCCCCAACCAACCAGGGTTTGTTGATCGAGGAGGCAAAGGTTCTTAAGTTGTCCCAAAGGATGTTCCTACTAGCTCTATTATAAGAAGCATAAATAAAAGAACCTAGAATAGAAAATTCACCCAATGAGATGTGGACATTAACCAATTATTGAAGATCATCAAGGATAGATATGTTGACTAAATTATTCCAAAACACCAAATTTTATTGCTAATATTATAAAAAAAAGTTTTTTGCGAAATTTTGAGTGTTTAGGGTTTTAGGGGTTTAGGGTTTAGGGTTTAGAGTTTAGGGGAGGGTGGTTAGGTTTAGGGTTTAGGTTAGGGTTTGGGTTAGTTTAGCTCTTAAGGTTTTTTAGGGTTTAGGGTATAGGGTTTAAGGTTTAGACTTATAGGTTTAGGGTTTAGTATTTAGGGTTTTAGGCTTTTGGGTTTAGTGTTTAGTGTTGATAGTTTAGGTTTTTTTTTAAATTAAGTAAAGTGGTAGGTTCAGTTTATTTAGTTTATTTTTTATTTATTTTAGTTTATTTTATTTTATTTTTTATTTTTATTTAGCTTTATTATTTATTTATTTAGTTTCTTTTAGTTTAGTTTATTTTCAGGTTTAGGTTTTGGTTTATGCTTATTTTTTAATTTAATTTTATTTTCATCTTATTTTTTAGTTTAGGTTTTATTATTTATTTTTAAGTTTAAGTTTAGGTTTTTATTTTAATTTTTTAGGTTTAGGTTTTAGGTTTCTATTTTAAGTTTATTTTTAGGTTTTATTTTTAGTTTAGGTTTATGTTTATTTTTAGTTTATTTTATTTTATTTAGTTTAGGGTTTAGGTTTAGTTTATTTTAGGTTTAGGTTTTGGTTTTATTTATTTTGGCTTAGTTTATTTTAGTTTAGGTTTAGGTTTTTTTTTACTTTTTTTAATTTTATGTTTAGTTTCTTTTTTAGTTTAGGGTTTAGGTTTTAGTTTTTATTTATTTTTTTGTTTATTTATTAGGTTTAGGTTTTTATTTAGTTTTTATTTTTTTTAGTTTTATTTTACGTTTAATATTGATTTTATTTAGGTTTTTTTTTTTTATTTTTTTTAGTTTTGTTTAGGTTTTTATTTATTTTATTTTAGTTTAATATTATTTTTAGTTGATTTTATTTTTACGTTTAGGTTTTGTTTTAGGTTTAAATTTAGGTTTTAGTTTAGGTTATTATTTTATTTTATTTTATTATTTTTTTAGGTTTAAGTTTATCTATTTATTTTATTTTTATTTTTTTAGTTTAGGTATAGGTTTTTAGATTTTTACTATTTATGGTCTAGTATTTTGGTTTTGGGTTTATGGTTTAGGATTTAGGGTTATAGGCTTTAGGCTTTAGGGTTTAGGGTTTTAGGTTTAGGGCTTAGAGTTTTAAGGTTTAGGGTTTAGGGTTGGTTGTAGGTTTGAGGTTTAGGATTTTGGGTTAGTTTTATTTAGGGTTCAGGGTTGGGACCAGTAGGGTTTGTGGGTTTTAGGTTTAGTTTTACTTTTAGCCTGGTTTTAGGGCTTAGGCTTACATTTGGTTGTAAGTCAGGTTGGTTTTATTAGTTTAGGGTTTTGGTAGAATTTATGTTTTTAAAATTAAAACATCAGGTTTAGCTTCATTTAGTTTATTTTTATTTATTTTAATTTAATCTATTTTATTTATCTTTTATTTAGGTTTAATCTTATTTTATCTTTAGTTTTATTTATTTTAGTCATTTATCTTTTAGTTTGTGGGGTTTCTTTTAATTTATATTTTCTTAATTTAAGTTTAGGTTTGTGCTTATTTTTTAGTTTAGTTTTATTTTTATTTAATTTTTTGGTTTAGGTTTTATTTTTATTTTTTTTGTTTTGGTTTAGGTTTTTATTTTTTATTTTGAGGTTTTGGTTTTAGCTTTTTATTTAAGGTCTATTTTTAGGTTTTATTTTTAGTTTAGGTTTAGATTTATTTTTAGTTTATTATAATTTATTTAGTTTAAGGTTTAGGTTTAGTTTATTCTAGGTTTAGGTTGATTTATTTATTATAGTTTAGTTTATTTTAGTTTAGGTTTACATTTCTTTTATTTTGTTTATTTTAGATTTAGGTTTTTTTTAATTTTATGGTTTAAGTTTTATTATTTATTTATTTTTAGGTTTATTTTTAGGTTTATGTTTTATTTAGTTTTATTTTATTTTATTTTAGATTTATTTTATTTTATTTAACATTTAGTTTTATTTAGTTTAGGTTTTTTATTTTTAGGTTTATTTTATTTTTTTAGTTTAGTTTAGGTTTCTATTTAATTTATTTTAGTTTATCTTTAGTTTTAATTTTATGTTATTTTTACATTTAGGTTTAGGTTTAGGTTTATGTTTAGGTTCAGGTTTAGGTTTTAGTTTAGATTTTCATTTTTTGTTATTTTTATATTATTTAGGTTTAGGTTTTTGATTTATTTATTTGTAGGTTTTATTTAGTTTAGGTTTAGGTTTTTAGGTTTTTAAGGTTTATGGTTTAGGGTTTAGGGTTTGGGGTTTAGGGTTTAAGGCTTAGGATTGTAGGTTTTAGGGTTTAGGGTTTAGGATTTAGGGTTTAGGATTTATGCCTTAGGGTTTTAAGGATTAAGGTTTAGGGTTTAGGTTTATAGGTTTAGGGTTCATTGTTGAGGGTTTAGGGTTAGTTTTAGGGTTTATGGTTTTGGGTTATTTTTATTTTATTACTTTTAATTATAAACTCATAGGTGTAGATTTATAAAGGGTTTTTTATTGGTTTAAGTTTATGTTTATGGTTTATTTTTTTTAGGTTTATTTAGTTTAGGGTTGTAGGTTTAGGATCCAGGATTTAAGGTTTAGCATTTAGGGTTAAGGTTAAGGTTTAGAGTTTAGGGTTTAGCCTTTAGGTTAAGGGTTAGTTTAGCTTAGGGTTTATGGTTTAGGTTTAGTTTAGTCTTGGGTTTACATTTAGGTTAGTTTAGGGTTTAGTTTAGGGTTTAGGTTTGGTTTAGGGTTTTTTTTTAATTTAAGTAAACCATAGGTTTAGGTTTATTTAGTTTATTTTATTTTTTATTTTCTTTAGGTTTACTTATATTTTTATTTAGTTTAGTTTATTTTAAGTTTAGTTATCTTAGCTTAGGTTTTTTTATTGTAGTTTATTTTTTTAGATTTATGTTTATGTTTAAGTTTTCATTTTAGTTTAGTCTATTTTTATTTTATTTTTTTAGGTTTAGGTTTTATTTTTTATTTTTAGGTTTAGGTTTTAATTTTATTTTTAGGTTTAGCTTTTAGGTTTTTTATTTTGGTTTATTTTATGCTTTATTTTTTAGTTTAGGTTTAGTTTTATTTTTAATCTATTTTATTTTATTTAGTGTTTATGTTTAGGTTGAGGTTTAGATTTAGTTTATTTTAGTTTAGGTTTCGATCTATTTTAATTTATTTTAGGTTTTGGTTTTTTTAGTTTAGGGTTTAAGTTTTATTTTTTATTCATTTTTAGGTTTATTTTTTTAGGTTTTGGTTTTTATTTAGTTTTTATTTTATTTTATTTAAGTTTATTTATTTTTCTTTTGGTGTAGTTTTTTTTATTCAGGTTTTTTATTGTTTAGTTTAGTTTAGGTTTCTATTTTTTTTATTTTTATTTAGTATTTGTTAAATTTTATTTTCTTTTTTACTTTTAGGTTTAGGTTTAGTTTTAGGTTTTAGTTTAGGTTTTTATTTTATTTTATTTTGTTTTAGGTTTTTTTATTTATTTTTAGGTTTTGTTTAGTTTAGGTTTCAATTTTAGCATTTTAGTGTTTAGGGTTTAAGGTTAGTTTGAGGTTAAGGGTTTAGGGTTTAGGGTTTAGGTTTTAGGGTTTAGGGTTTAGAGTTTAGGGTTTAGGGTTTGGGGTATAGGGTTTATGATTTTTAGGGTTTAGGGTTTAGGATTTTGGTCTAGGGTTCAAGATTTAGTTTAGGATTTAGGGTTTTGGGTTTTTTATTAACAGAGAAGAAATTTAGATTTAACATTTCTTCTTTTAGATTTCATCAACCAAGTAGCACTCCAAGTTTTCTAAGACACAAGTGATGACATAGATAAAAAACTAGCACGCATAGAGAAAATTGAAAACTCTAGATAACTAGAACCATCTCTACAAATAGTTCCATAAGCGGTAAATTCATTCATTAGTTTCTCTTATCAAAACCACCCTAGCCTCTCGAGTAGCGGGATCCACCATCATATCCTCGACCTCTCCCACCGCGACCACCAAGGTTGTAACATCCATTGCT
This sequence comes from Cymbidium sinense, assembly GCA_021442155.1. Lineage (NCBI taxonomy): Eukaryota > Viridiplantae > Streptophyta > Magnoliopsida > Asparagales > Orchidaceae > Cymbidium > Cymbidium sinense. The sequence continues at coordinate 143,168 of JAKCPB010001247.1, read as the reverse complement.
CCTATTACCTCCATAACCACCACTACTCTGACTAGCACCTCCATATCTACTAGCACCTCCAGATCCCCCACCACCACCAATAATCGCCTCCCCCTCCAGCGATAGATCTAGGCACTGGTTGACGGTGATGTTCCTCATCAAGGTTTATCCATTAGGTTTAAGTTTATTAGTTTTAGGGTTTAAGTTAATATTTTAATTTATTTAGTTACTTTAGGTTTTGGTTTAGGGGTTTAGCATTTGTTAGGGTTTAGGTTTGGTTTAGGGTTTGGGGTTTTGGGGTTTAGAGTTTGAGTTAGTGTTTAGTTTATATTAGGTTTAGAGTTTAAGTTAGGTTAAAGTTGGGTTTAGGTTTAGGGTTTAGGTTTAGGTTTAGTTTAAGTGGTTTAGGGTTTAGGTTTAGGTTTAAGGTTTAGGTTTAGGTTTAGGTTTAAAGGTTTAGTTTAGTTTAGGTTTTAGGTTTAGGGTTTAGGTTGGGGTTATGGTTATGGTTTAAGTTAGGTTTAGGGATGGGTTTAGTTTTAGGTTTGGGTTTATAGTTTAGGTTTTAGTTTAGGGTTTAGAGTTAGGGTTTAGGGTTTAGGGATTTTGGGCTAGGGTTAGGGTTGAGGGCTTAAGGTTTTTAGGGTTTAGGGTTTTTGGTTTTTTTTAACAGAGAATAAATTCAGATTCAACATTTCTTCTTTTCAATTTCATCAACCAAGTAACACACCAAGTTTTTTAAGACACAAGCGATGACATAGAAAAAAAATAGATAACTATAACCATTTTTAATGTGAAGACACAGTTCCATAAGCAACAGATTAGATTGGCCATTCTTTAGTTTCTTCAATTCCCAATAGAACCACCCCAGCATCTCGAGTAGGGATCCACCATCATATCCCTGATCTCTCCCTCTGCCACTACCATAGTTGTAACCTCCATCGCTCCTCCCGTCTCCATAACCACCACTTCCATATACACCAGCACCTCCAGATCCACAATAACCACTATGATAAATACCACATCGGCCTTCGCCTCCACCGCTTGATTTAGGTTAAGCCTGGTCGACAGTGATGTTCTTGTCATCAAGGTTCTACCCATTCTTAGCAATTAGGTTTAGGTTTAGGTTTATTAGGTTTTGGATTTTAGGTTTAGTTTTAAATTTATTTAGTACTTCAAGTTTAGGTTTAGGATTTGGGCTTTAGGGTTTAGGGTTTAGGGTAAGGGTTTAAGATTTAGGGTATAGGGTTTAGGGATTAGGGTTTCAAGTTTATGGTTTAAGGATTTAGGGTTTAGGGTTAGGGGTTAGTTTTTAGGGTTTAGAGTTTAGGGTTTAGGGTTTAGGGTTTAGGACTTAGGGTTTAGAGGTTTTTTATTTTATATTTTTATCTAGGTTTATTTTATTTTATTTAGTTTAGTTTATTTATTATAGGTTTATTTTAGTTTATGTTTTAATTTAGATATTTTTAGATTTAGGTTTAGGTTTAGTTTAGAGTTTAGGTTTGATTTATAGTTTAGTTAGTTTAGGGTTTTATGGTTTAGTTTTAGGTTTTAAAATTTAGGTTAGAGTTTAGGGTTTAGGTTTAGGTTTAGTGTTTAAACTTTAAGGTTGAGTTTTAGGTTTAGATTAGGGTTTAGGTTTAGGTTTAGGTTTGGGATTTAGATTTAGTTTTAGGGATTAGAGTTTAGGGTTTAGGGTTGTGGGTTTAGGGTTTTAGGTATTGGGTTTATGGTTTAAGGTTAGTTTTAGGTTTTAGGGTTAGTTTTAGGTTTTAGGGTTTATGGATCAGGTTTTTTTCTATTATTTTTTTAGGGTTTAGGGTTTAAGGTTTAATTTTTAGGTTTAGGGTTAGTTTTAGTTTAAGTTTAGGATTTAAGGTTTAGGGTTTAGAGTTTATGGTTTAGGGTTTAGGGTTTAGGGTTTGAGGCTTAGGGTTTAAGGTTTAGAGTTATTTAAGGTTTAGGGTTTAGGTTTTAGGGTTGTAAGTTTAGGGTTTAGGGTTTAAGGTTTAAGATTTAAGGTTTAGAGTTTAGGGTTTATGGTTTAGGTTTAGGATTTATGCTTTTAGGGTTTAGGGTTTAGGGTTAGGGTTAGGGTTTAGGGTTTAGGGTTTTTTAGGGTTTGGGTTTAGGGTTTAGGATTTAGGGTTGTAAGTTTTGGTTTTAGGATTAAATCACAAGGTTTTGGTTTATTTAGTTTATTTAAATTTTTTTATTTTGGTTTATTTTTAATTTTTATTTAGTTTAGTTTATTTATTTTACCTTATGTTTTAATTCTATTTTATTTTATTATTTTATTTTGGTTTAGGATTTTATTTATTTTATTTTTATGTTTTATTTAGTTTAGGTTTAAGTTTTTAGATTTTTACGATTTAGGGTTTATGGTTTAGGTTTTAAAGTTTAGAGTTTGGGGTTTAGGGTTTTATGGTTTAGGGTTTAGGGTTTAGGGTTTATGGTTTAGGGTTTAGGTTTTAAGTTTAGGGCTTAGGTTTTAGTTTAGGGTTTAGGGTTTTGGTTTTTTTTTTTAACAGAGAACAAATTCAAATTCAAAATTTCTTCTTTTCGATTTCATCAACCAAGTAACACACCAAGCATTTTAAGGCACAAGTGATGACAGAGATCAAAAATGAACACGCATAGAACAAATCAAAAACCTTAGATAACTAGAACCGTCTCTACTACAAAGACATAGTTCCATAAGCAGTAGATCGGATCAGTCATTCTTTAGTTTCTCCCGTTCCCATCAGAACCACCCTAGCTTCCTGAGTAGTGGGATACATCATCATATCCCCGATTCCCTCTGCCACCACCACGGTTGTAATCTCCATCACTCCTCTCACCTCCATAACCACCACTACTTTGACCACCACCTCCATATCCACTAGCACCTCTAGATTCCCCACCACCACTGTGATAACCGCCGCCTCCCTCCACCGAGATATGTATGAGCTAGTTGTGATGATGTTCCTGCCATCATGGTTCTGCCCATTCTTAGGATTTAGGTTTTTTTTATTATTTATTCTTAGGGTTTAGGTTTAAATTTAGGTTTATTAGGTTTTAGGGTTTAGGTTTTTTATATAGTTACTTTAGGTTTTGGTTAAGGGTTTGGGGTTTAGTGTTAGATTTATGGTTAAGTTTATGTTTATTTTATTTTATTTATTTTAGGTTTATGTTTTTTTTTAATTTAGGGTTTAGGTTTTATTTTTTATTTATTTTTAGGTTTTATTTTTAGGTTTATTTTTTAGGTTTAGGTTTTTATTTAGTTTTTATTTTATTTAGGGTTTTGTGCCACCATCCTTTAAGATCTTTGATGGCAGTAGGAACCCGATAACACTTTAGAGACAACTATTGCAACACCAGTGGCAGCAATGCACTCCTCTTCCGCCATTTCATTAGTAGTCTGTCAGGTGTTGCATTTGATTGGTACGTCGAACTACCCAATGGTTCGGTAAAAAATTTTGCTAAGTTGGAGCACCATTTCTTCAAGAGGTTTGCTGGAGCTTAGCAAAGGGTGACTGTAGTCGACCTAATTATAGAGAAATAGAAACTCAATGGGTTCATTGTTGATTACATTATTAGGTGGGGTAACCTGACATTGAAATGCAAACCAATAACTATTCGAATAGCATGCCATTGAAATTATTCTCAAGAATATCCATGGCCCAGTCGTCTTCATGCTTAAGGGTTTTACCATCAAAACATTTGAGAAATTAATCAACAAGATGGCTAGCTTACAAAAGGAAACCAAATAGTTGCCCTTTCTTGACCAATCATATAGGCACAAGCCACAGCAGGTGTTTGAGAAGAAGCCAGGGATAGTTGTGTTAGTGGACAGAGGGAAGCAGCAAGCTAGAGTTCAGTAAGATAGACTTCAGGTTTAGCAGCCTCCTTTGAGACCTACTCTGGCACCAAATCAGCCATCTTACAAGCCACTGCAGCCCCACAATGACTATTTCCACCACCTCCCTACCCGGTAGTGTTATTCATATCAATCACCAGGTATCTACTTTACACCTACTATTGCCTATAGATTGAATAAGCCATAATCATTCAAGAGGGATGTAGTTAGAAAAATCTTTAAGAATCTCTTAAGGAAACATGAATTTCAGTTACCAGAGCCTAAGAGGCTAGAGGAAGTGGGAAAGAGTGATGATCCTAGTTATTGCCCCTATCACCGTATGTTAGGCCATATCTTAGAGTATTCTATCACTTTTAAGGACTAGCATGAGCGCAACTACAAGTTGGGATCCATAGTTATCTCTAAGGAATACTTATTAGAACAACCATCCAGTTATGTTAGAGTAATCTTTGGAGATACTTGTGATCCTCTTAAAAGCAAAGAAGGTTAGGATATCTCCCTATCTCAAACCTCTAAGAAGATCATTTCTAAGATCAAGAAGCTTTTCTTGTAGGTGCCTGAAGTAGCTCAAACCTCCAACACTAAGGAAGGTTTGTTAGTTGCAAAGGACAACTCAAGGAGGGTGATAGCCCAATAGCAGCAACATCTCACCATACTTGCCAGGGATAGTCCAGTAGTATAGCCACTGTCTGAGTTTTATACTCCCTCCATCGTTGCAGCTACCACCTCTTCTGCTAGCTCCTCTTCTATTGGAAGGAGCGTTGTATCTATGGATAAGGGCACTACTTATATTATTTTGCTTACTTTACTTGATTTCTATCATGTACGTCCACCCAAAAAGACATTAATGAAGAAAGCTGATTCTACTTATATATCGTCTACTTCCGATGATCCTAATTTTATTCCTATTTAAAGCTCATTGAGTCTAAATAAAAATAATAGCTCTAGTAGTTTCAATCCTTCCTTTCTGATCAGAGTTGGACTATCCTTCTCTGAATCAATTAGGTTCACTTCTTAAGATTGACTTGGAGTCAACTAACTCTAAGGATTCCATAAGAGAAGCTGTAAGTCTACCCGATGAGAAGGTAGAACTTTCCACAAGCTCATCATTCCAAGCAGTCACTGAAGTCAACCTATGCAGTGGCAAAGTTCTACCTGGGTAGCACCTCATGATAAGGGTAAGTAGGTCGTTGGTTCTAGTGAGCAGATAACCCCTCCAAAGGATGGTCCACCTATGGATATGCTTGTGGAGGACCAAGCCAAAGTTGATTACAATGTCACCACCTTAGAAAGTTTCCTACTAAGTTAAGTATATACAACACCCTTGTCTTATCCAAAGAGATGAGGGAATCTTTAATCAAGTCTTTACTTAATCTAGAGATATGCATGGCTCAGTTGACAGCTATGTAAGAGGAGTCATGCCACTCGAAGGACATCTTCGTAGTTACATTCAGTGATGAAGACTTACTCTTTGGGATGATCGAGCACAACTACCTCTTTACATTATAGTTTTTGAGTTGAAATTTATTTTGATTACTATGGCTTATAATCTAACAACATAACATTGTGGGAATACCTAAGAGGTGAGGATTATGCTCGTAGCCTGAAAGAAATAGCTACCTTATATCCTAAATCTAGGGAGCTTTAGTACGAGCTATAGCATGACCTAAATCAAAGTGACAGGTGGACATAAGGGTTTACCTCCATAAGAGAGAATAAATTGTTCGACTTCTGGACTTATAACTGCTTGAAGTGGCTGCTAGCTAACTCCTCCTACGATTTTGAAACCATGTAGTCTGGTCTTTTGAATTGCAAAATAGCTAGGGTAGTTATTTAATTAGAAAGAGACTAAAGTCCTGAACACACTCCTTAAGAGACTAGAGCATGAGTGGTATGAGCATATGACTTAATCTATAGATGCAAAATCTTTCCAAATTTTATTTCATTTTAGACACATCATTTTGACTAAGGCTTTATGATATCATATGCCTAAATGCATGATGAAATAGGTTATGGGTTAAATCAGTAGAAGAAGGTGTTCTCCACCACAAAGGATGCCCTCACAAGTCCATTCATTTATTGTGCAAGGATGGAGATCCTTCATGTTCAAAGGAGATAGAATATACATGCATGAAGTGAAACATACATCCATACAAAGGGGTTGCTAGATCCTTTAATTATCTTATTTATGTCTTAGGCTTTATGAAGAGGTTATGAGTTATTTAAAATTTAGTTATGAGTGATTAGTTGGGTAGAAAAGTTATTTTTATCCTAGAGCCTAATCATTATCCAAGCCACACATTAAAGCATCAATCATTTATGAAAATATGAAGCATGCCATCCTAATGCACAATGTAAACATAACATCAAACAATTATATAAACTATCATAAAAGAGTAAAAGGTCGGTGTGGTTGGGTATTACCGTAAAACCCGAAGAGAGAAAAGATGGGAAGTCGAGCTCTACCCTTATATAACCTAGAATATGAAAGATTAATTATAATTGTATTAAATGCTATGGGGGTCTTCTTTCTTCATATCTCCATTTCTGATTTGGTTCTTTCATTGATTTGGATGGTGCTTGCTTGAAGGGCATCATAGGGCACCCCAGGACAAAGCCTTCTGGCCACTGCTCAACCTAATCTCCCATAGTACAAATCATAATTCCTATTGCAAAAAGTACATTTTTATGGGAAAAGTAAATCTAACTACACTTGCAAATAGATGTTAGCTAAATATACATATAATCTAAAGTAGTTGTATTTATAATTTGGACTTAACACCCTACACATGGGTAACTAAGCCCACCCATCCTAACTTGGATTATGCTTAAGGATTTAAGCAACCTGCAAAAAAAGCATTCACATTTATTTTTAAGCATTCCTTAAGCATAATCTCATGCAGAAAACATGATTATGCTAATATTAGCCTATCATCCAGTCTATGAAGCATACACCCTAACATCCAATCTAAAATAAGATATCATAAAACAAAACATACATCACATCATACACCATCCTAACTTAGAGCTAGAAGTGGTGACTTAATTCTAATGTATGTATTAAGGCTTATGTGCTAAGCCTTGTTAGGCAATAGTGTTGTATTTTCTAAGTGTAGAAGGATTCAATTTAACATGAAAGGTTGATTTCACTCGAAGTAGTTTAATTGATTTGAGAATTTTTAATTTATGTTTTATTTTGTTTCATTGGATAACACTTAGCAACTAAGTGTTTTAAAAAGAGGAAATAAAAGGATTGCCCTCTTTCATCCCTACCTTAAGTCACTTTCTAAAGTAAATTAACTTGATTTAGTTATCTTTACTTATGGCTTATTAAATGATTTAATTAATCCTAAGCTTAGGTTCACTTTAAATAAATCCTATTTAAAATGAAAGGTGTCTTAAGATTAATTTGATTGAATTACTACCACATGACATATATTAAATCATTCCTTTCCATCACATGTAACTTGCATTTGATTTAATCCTAAGTGTATGTATACATGCAACATATTTTAGCACACTTAAATGATGAATGTATGTGTATGTTTAGAATTTATATTTTATTTGATTGAATTATTTAAACATAGTTATTTAAAACTTCATCCAAATTATTATACAAAAAATACATAAGAATGAAATTAAATAGGCATGTGTCATTGTTAAATAAGGGAAGTGAGGTAATCAAATGACCTCTTTGATAGGTTTAAGTTTATTTTATTTTGTTTATTTTAATTTTATATTAGGTTTTGCTTTTGTTTTTTAATTTAGGGTTTAGGTTTTATTTTTTATTTAATTTTAGGTTTCTTTTTTAGGTTTAGGCTTTTATTTAGTTTTTATTTTATTTTATTTTTTGGTTTTTTGGGTTTTTATTTTATGTTTAGTTTTTATTTTATTTAGGTTTTTTATTCTTATATTCATTTTATTTTTTAGTTTGTTAAGATTGTTATTTATTTTATTTTAGATTATTTTATTAATTAATTTTTTATTTTTTTTTGGTTTAGGTTTAATTTTAGTTTAGGTTTTTTATTATTTTATTATTTATTTTACTTATGTTTATGTTTTTATATATTTTATTTTTATGTTTTATTTAATTTAGGTTCATGTTTCTAGGTTTTAGGGTTTAGGGTTTAGGGTTTAGGGTGTTAGGGTTTATGGTTTAGGGTTAGGGATTAGGGTCTAATGTTTAGGCTTTGGGGTTTTTAGGGTTTAGGGTTTATGGTTTATGGTAAGTGTTTCTTTTTTAAATTAAGTAGACTAATAGGTTTAGGTTTATTTAGTTTATTTAGTTTATTTTATTCTTTATTTATATTTATGTTTATTTTTAATTTTTATTTAGTTTAGTTTATTTATTTTAGTTTACGTTCTTATTTTATATTATATTTTAGGTTTAGGTTTAGGTTTAGGTTTATTTTCTAGTTGAGTATTTTTTTTAGGTTTAGGTTTTATTTTTTATTTTTAGCTTTAGGTTTAGATTTAGGTTTAGGTTTTTATTTTATTATTCTAGGTTTATGTTTTAGATTTTTATTTTAGGTTTATTTTTAGTTTATTTTATTTTTTTTATTTTAGGTTTAGATTTAGGTTTAGGTTTTATTTATTTTAGTTTAGGTTTATTTTATTTTATTTATTTCATTTTTATTTTAGGTTTAGGTTATTTTATTTAGTTTTCATTTTAATCTATTTTAGGTTTATTTTAGGTTTTATTTATTTTAGTTTAGGTTTAGGTTTATTTTATTTTGTTTACTTTATGTTTAGGTTTTTATTTTTTCGTTTAAGGTACATGTTTTACTTCTTATTTATTTTTAGGTTGTATTTTTAGGTATATTTTTTAAGCTTAGGTTTTTATTTAGTTTTTATTTTATTTTATTTTAGATTCATTTGATTTCTATTTTATGTTTAGGTTTTACTTTATTTAGGTTTTTTATTTTTTTGGTTTATTTTATTTTTAGTTTAGTTTAGGTTTTATTTATTTTATTTTTTAGATTTAGGTTTAGGCTTAGATTTAAGTTTTAGTTTAAGTTTTTATTTTATTTTATTTTTATTTATGTTTAGGTTTTTTTATTTATTTTAGTTTTATGTTTTATTTAGTTTAGTTTTAGGTTTTAGATTTTTTAGGGTGGTTTAGGGTATAGGGTTAGTTTAGGGTTTAAGGTTTAGTGTTTAGGGTTTAGGGTTAGTTTTAGGGTTTAAGGTTTAGGATTTAGTGTTTACGGTTTAGCGTCTAGCATTTAGGTTCTTTTTTTAAAATTAAGTAAACTATTAGGTTTAGGTTTATTTTTTATTTAGATCAAAAATGAGCTGCAGAAAATAAAACCATAGGCTAGAATCATCCCTACAGAAATAATTTTATAAGTTGTTGATCAAATCGATTGTTATTTAGTTTCTCTATTTCCCATGGAACCACCATAACGTTGAGTAGTGAGATCCACCATCATATCCCATCTCTCCCTTATCACCACCATGGCTATAACCGCCACTCCTCTCGACCTCCATAACCATGATTGCTCGACCAGCCTCCAAGCCTCTAGATCCCCATCACTGCTTGTGATAGGGCATCCACATTAGCCTCCAAGATCTAACTAAGCCTAGTTGATGATGATGTTCTTGCCGTCAGGTTCCATTCTTAGGGTTTAGGTTTTTTTAATATAGTTAGTTAGCTTATGTTTAGGTTTAAGACTTGGGGTTTAGGGTTTAGGGTTTAGGGTTTAGTGTTTTAGGGTTTCCATTTTTTGGGTTGGGGGTTTATGGATAGGATTTAGAGTTTAGGGTTTAGGATTTTTTAAGGTTTAGGGTTTAGGGTTTAGGGTTTAGGGTTTAGTGTTTAAGGTTTGGGTTTTAGGGCATATGATTTTTTTTTAAGTAAATTGGTAGGTTTAGGTTTATTTAGTTTATTTAGATTAGTATTTTTATTTATTTTAGTTTATTTTATTTTTTTTTAATTTAGGTTTATTTTTTCTTTTTATTTAGTTTAGTATATTTATTTTAGGCTTGTTTATTTGAGTTTAGGTTTATTATTTCAGTTTATTTTTTTTAAGTTTAGGTTTAGGTTTATCTTTTAGTTTAGTTTTATTTTTATTTTATTTTTTAGTTTTAGGTTTTATTTTTTATTTTTATGTTTAAGTTTAGGTTTTTAATTTATTATTTTAGGCTTAGGCTTTTGGTTTTTATTTTAGTTTTATTTTTAGGATTTATTTTTTAATTTAGGTTTAGGTTTATTTTTAGTTTATTTTATTTTATTTAGTTTAGGTTTAGGTTTAGGTTTAGTTTATTTTAAGTTTTGGTTTAGGTTTTATTTATTTTAGTTTAGGTTTAGCTTTACTTTACTTTTATTTTAGTTTAAGGTTTTTTTTTAGATTAGGGTTTAGGTTTTATCTTTTTTATTTATTTTTAGGTTTTTTTAGGTTTAGGTGTTTATTTTGATTTTATTTTAGGTTTAGTTTTTTTTATTTAGGTTTTTTATTTTTTAATTTAGTTTAGATTTTTATTTATTTTATTTTAGTTTATTTTTTCATTTTAAGTTTAGATTTTGGTTTAGATTTAGGTTTTAGTTTATGTTTTTATTCTGGTTTAGGTTTATTTATTTATTTATTTTATTTTTAGGTTTTACTTAGTTTAGGTTTAGTTTTTAGCTTTTTAGGGTTTAGGATTTAAGGTTTAGGGTTTAGGTTTAGTTTATCATTTAGGGTATGGGGATTCGGGTTGAGGGTTTAGGGATGTAGGTTTTGGGTTTAGGGTTTATGGTTTATGGTTTATGATTAGGGGTTTAGTTTAGTTTGGGGTTTAGGGTTTAGGGTTTTAGGGTTTAATGTTTGGGGTATAGGGTTAAGGGTTAGGGTTTTTATTTTATTTTATTTTATATTTCTTGATTTAGGGTTTAGGATTTAGGGTTAGTTTAGTGTTTAACGTTTAGGGTTTAGAGTTAGTTTTAGGGTTTAGGATTTAGGGCTTAGGATTTAGGGTTTAGGGTTATTTTTAGACTATGAAAACTTATAGGTTTAAGTTTATTTAGTTTCTTATTTATTTATTTTAGTTTATTTTATTTTTTATTTTTATATAAGTTTATTTTTTTATTTTTATTCAATTTATTTTAGTATTATTTTTTATAGTTTACAATTTTTATTTTAGTTTATCTTTTAGGTTTAGGTTTAGGTTTATTTTTATTTTTTTAGTTTAGTTTTATATTTATATTATTTTTTAAGTTCAAGTTTTATTTTTTATTTTTGGGTTTAGGTTTAGGTTTTTATTTTATTTTTTTATGTTTAGGTTTTAGGTTTTTATTTTAGGTTTAATTTTAGGTTTAGGTTTATTTTTAGCTTGTTTTATTTTATTTATTTTATGGTTTAGGTTTAGTTTAATTTTGGTTTATGTGAAGGTTTTATTTATTTTAGTTTACTTTATCTTAGTTTAGGTCTAGGTTTATTTTATTTTATTTATTTTAGGTTTAGGTTTTCTTTTTAGTTTATGGTTTAGGTTTTATATTTTATTTATTTTTAGTTTTATTTTATTTTTATCTTATGTTTAGTTTTTATTTTATTTAAGTTTTTTATTTTTAGGTTTATTTTATTTTTTAGTTTAGTTTCATTTTTTTAATTTTAGTTTAGGTTTTATTTTTTAATTTATTTTAATTTTAACTTTAGGATTAGGTTTATGTTCAAGTTTAAGTTTAGGTTTTAATTGAGGTTTAATTTATTTTATTTAGGTTTAGGCATTTTAAAATTAATTTTAGGTTTTATTTAGTTTAGGTTTAGGTTTTAGGATTTTAAGATTGAGGTTTAAGATTTAGGGAGGGTTATAGTTTGGGGGTTTAGGGTCAGAGTAGGGTATGTTGGGATTTAGGTTTAGGGTCAGGGTTTAGGGTGGGTTTAGGGATTAGGTTGTAAGTGGGTTTAGGATTTAGGATTTATTTAAGGTTTGTATTTTTTTATTAATTTTATTAGAGTTTAGGGTTGGATTTTTAGGCTTTTAGGGTTTAGTGTTGTAGGTTTAGGGTTAGGGTTTGGGTTTAGGGTTTTTTTAGAGTTTTGGGTTTGGAATTGTAGGATTAGGGATAGTTTTAGGGTTAGTGTTTTTTTTTCATATTGTTTTTTTTTTCTCTAAATTAAAGGGTTTTGGTTTTTTAGTTTATTTTTTATTAATTTTAGTTAATTTTATTTTTTATTTTGATTTTGGTTTATTTTTATTTTTATTTTCTTAAGTTCATTTAATTTAGGTTTATTTATGTTAATTTAAGTTTTTATTTTGGTTTATTTTTTAAGTTTAGGTTTAGATTTATGTTTAATTTTTATGTTAATTTTATTTTTATTTTATTATTTAGGTTTATGTTTTATTTTTTAATTTTTAGGTTTAGGTTTTAGGTTTTTATTTCAGGTTTACTTTTTAAGTTTTATTTTTTTTAGGTTTAGGTTTATTTTGGCTTATTTTATATTATTTATTTTAGGTTTTGGTTAAAGTTTAGTTTATTTTAGGTTTAGGTTTAGGTTTATTTTTAGTTTAGGTTTAGGTTTATTTTATTTCTATTTTAGGTTTAGGTTTTTTTTTAGTTTAGGTTATATTATTTATTTATTTTTATGTTTTATTTTTTAAGTTTAATGTTTTATTTAGTTTTTATTTTTTTTACTATAGATTTATTTTATTTTATTATAGGTTTAGTTTTTATTTTAGTTAGGTTTTTAATTTTTTAGTTTAATTTAGTTTATTATTTATTTATTTTAGGTTAGTTTTTATTATTATTATTTTTTTTTGGTTTAGGTTTAGGTTTAGTTTTTAGTTTTGTTTTTATTTAAATTTATTTTTTTATTATATTTAAGTTTGGGTTTTTTATTTATTTTATTTTATGTTTTATTTAGTTTATGTTTTAGGTTTTATTTTAGGTTTATTTTTCAATTTTATTTTTTAATTTAGGTCTAGAGTTATTTTTAGTTTATTTTTTTTTATATTTATGGTTTAGGTTTAGTTTATTTTAGGTTTAGGTTTAAGTTTTATTTATTTTAGTTTAACTTATTATAGTTTATGTTTAGGTTTATTTTATTTTACTTATTTTATTTATGTTATTCTTATTTTAGGTTTAGATTTTTTTTTAGTTTAGGGTTTTGTTTTATTTTTTATTTATTTTTAGGGTTATATTTTTATTTAATTTAATTTATGTTTTATTCCATATTTTGTTTAGTTTAAGTTTTATTTATTTATTTTTAATATATTTTATTAGTTTATTATATTTTATTTTAGGTTTATTTATTTATTTTACTTTTAAGTTTTAATTAGTTTATGTTTATGGTTTCAATTTTAGGGTTTTAAGGGTTTAGATTAGGGTTTAGGGTGGGTTTAAGGTTTAGGTTAGTTTTGGGTTTAGTGTTTAGCTTTAGGGTTTAGGTTTTAGGGTACAATTTAGGGTGGGGTTGGTTGGGGATTTAGTTAGGGGTTGTAGGTTTATGGTTTGGTGTTTAGGGTTTAGGGTTTAGGGTTGAGGAGGGTAAGATTTTAGGGTTTAGGTTAGGAGTTTAGGTTTGGTAGGTTAGGGTTTATTTATTTATTTTTAGTGTTTATGGTTTAGGCTTTAGGGTTTAGGGTTTAGAGTTTAGAGTTGTAAGTTTACCATCAGACGAGATTTTAAGATTCTGATTATTTTAGGGTTCTGTTTAGGATTTATGGTTTAGGGTTTAGGTTTAGGGTTTAGGGTTTGGGTTTTAAACAAAAAAAAATTATAGGTTTAGGTTTATTTAGTTTATTAAATTTATTATTTATTTATTTATTTTTTATTTAGTTTATTTATTTTATTTTTAGGTTAATTTATTTTAGTTTAGCTTTTTAATTTAGTTTATTTTAGGTTAAGGTTTAAGTTTATGTTTATTTTTCAATTTAGTTTTACTTTTATTTTATTTTTCAAGTTTAGGTTTCTTTTTTTATTTTTAGGTTTAGGTTTAGGTTTTCATTTTATTTTTTAGGTTTAGGTTTTAGGTTTTAATTTTTGGCTTATTTTTAGGTTTTATTTATTAGTTTAGGTTTCAGTTTATTTTTAGTTTATTTTATTTTACTTAGTTAGGGTTTAGGTATAGTATATTTTAGCTTTAGGTTTAGGTTTTATTTATTTTAGTTTAGTTTATTTTTTTTAAGATTTAGGTTTATTTTATTTTTTTTATTTCAGGTTTAGGTTTTTAGTTTTTTTTATTTGATTTTATTTTAGGTTTATTTTATTTTTACTTTACATTTAGTTATTATTTTATTTAGGTTTTTTTAGGTTTATTTAATTTCTTAGCTTAGTTTGGTTTTTATTTATTTTATTTTTTATATTATTTTAATTTTAGGTTTAGGTTTAGGTTTAAGTTTTGGTTTAAGCTTTAGTTTAATTTTTTATTTAATTTAATTTTATTATTTATTTAGGTTTAGGTTCTTTTATTTATTTTATTTATAGGTTTTGTTTAGTTTAGGTTTAGTTTTTTTAGGTTTTTGGGTTTAGAGTTTCGGGTTTAGGGTTTAGGCTTTGGGGTTTAGTGTTTAGGTTTAGGGTTGTAGATTTTTGGGTTTAGGGTTTAGGGTTTATGGTTTAGGCTTTAGCGTTTAGGGTTTAGGGTTTTAGGGTTTAGGATTTGGGTTTTGGGTTTGGGTTTATTTTGGGTTTAGGTTTAGTTTAGGTAGGTTTAATTTTAGGTTTATGGTTAGGGTTTTATGTTAAGTAAACTGAGGTTTAGGTTTATTTAGTTTATCTTTTATTTAGTTTATTTTATTTTATTTTTATTTATGTTTATTTTTTTATTTTATTTTATTTATATTTTATTTAATTTTATTTTATTTTATTTTAGGTTTATTTTAATTTTAGGTTTAATTTTATTTTATTTAGGATTTTATTTGTTAGTTTGGTTTTATTTATTTTATTTTAGTTTAGTTTTATTTTTTATTTTATCTTTTTAAGTTTAGGTTTAGGTTAGGTTTATGTTTTATTTTATTTTATCTTTTATTTTATTTTGGTTTAGGTTTTATTTATTTTATTTTAGGTTTTATTTAATTTAGGTCATTTAGATTTAGTTAGTAAGGAGGGAGTTTAGGGTTTAGTTTTAGGGTCAGGTGGGGTTTAGGGTTTAGTTTTAGCATTTAAGGTTATAAGATGGTTAGTTTAGTTTAGTAAGGGAGTTTAGAGATAGGTTTAGGTAGAGGGTTTTTAGGGTTTAGTTAGTGGAGTTTTTTGTTAGGATCAGGGTGAGTGTTTAGAGTGGAGTTTTTTTTTTAGTTTAGGGTCAGGGTTAGTGGGTTGGTAGATTTATAGTTTAGGAGTGGGTTTTGGATTTTTGGGTTTTGGGAGCTATCTTTGTTTAGGGTTTAGGATCAGTTAGTTTAAGGTTAAGTTTTTTTAGGGTGGGTTTAGGTGTTTAGGTTAGGTCCAAATTTTAGTTTAGGTTATTTTTTAAAGCAAGTAAACCCATGGTTTGGTTTTAGTTTAATTTTAGGGTTTAGGTTTTATTTTAAATTAACAAACAAGTTTTATTTAGTTTTCTTTTATTTTAGTTTTATTTTAATTTTATTTTTTATTTATTTATTTTATTAGTTTAGTTTATTAGTTTATTTTATTTTAGTTTATTTTTAGGTTTAGATTTAGGTTTATGTTTTTTTAGTTTAGTTTTATTTTATTTTATTTTTATTTTAAGTGTAGGTTTTATTTTTTTATTTTTAGGTTTAGGTTTAGGTTATCTCTTTTCTTTTTAGGTTTAGGTTTTAGGTTTTATTTTAGGTTTATTTTTTAGGTTTTATTTTTTAGGTTTAGGTTTTATTAGTTTATTTTATTGTCTTTAGGGTTTAGGTTTAGGTTTAGGTTTAGTTTATTTTAAGTTTATGTTTAGGTTTTATTTATTTTAGTTTAGATTATTTTAGGTTTTATTTATTTTAGTTTATTTTATTTAGGTTTAGTTTATTTTAGGTTTTGGTTCAAGTTTAATTTATTCTAGTTTTAGTTTAGTTTAGGTTAATTTTATTTTATTTAATTTAATTATTTATCTTTTTTAAAATTAAGTAAACTAATATGATTAGATTTATTTAGTTTATTTTTTATTATTTTAGTTTATTTTATTTTTTATTTTTATTTAGTTTCTTTTTTAGGTTTATGTTTAGGTTTAGGTATATTTTTTAGTTCAATTTTATTTTTATTTTATTTTTTTTTTGGTTTACATTTTTATTTTAATTTTTAGGTTTATGTTTAGGTTTTTTTTATTTTTTTGGTTTAGGTTTTAGGTTTATAATTTAGGTTTACTTTTAGGTTTTATTTTTTAGCTTAAGTTTAGGTTTATTTTTAATTTATTTTATTTATTTAGTTTTAGGTTTAGGTTTAGTTTATTTTAGGATTAGGTTTAGGTTTTATTTAAATTTTATTTTATTTTAGCTTTATTTTATTTTGTTTATTTTAGCTTTAGGTATTTTCTAAACTTAGGGTTTAGGGGGTGGCTTTATGTTTATGGTTTGAGGGTTTAGGGTTTAGGTTTAGGATTTAGGAGGGTTTAGGGTTTAGCATTTAGGGTTAGGATTTAGGATTTAGGTATTTAAGTTTTTTTTTTTTAGTTGGTGGGATTTTTAGTTTTATTTTATTTAGTTTAGGTTTAAATTAGGTTTATATTTTAGGAGGTTTAGGTTTATTTAAGTTTAGTTTAGTGTTTAGCTTAGGTTTATTTTATTTTGATATTTTAGCTTTAGGTATTTTTTTAAACTGGGTGGTTGTATGTTTATGGTTTGGTGTTTATGATTTAGGGAGGAGGGTTTATGGAGGGTTCAGTGTTTAGGGTTTAGGGTTTAGGGTTTTAAGATTTAATGTTTAAGGTTTAATGTTGTAAGTTTAGGGTTTAGGGTTAGTTTTAGAGTTTAGGGTTTTGGTTTTTTATTTTATCTTATATTTATGTTGAGTAAACTAGTAAGTTTAGGTTTATTTAGCTTATTTTTAATTATTTTAGTTTATTTTACTTTTTATTTTTATTTAGGTCTATTTTTTATTTTTATTACAATTATTTTGTTTAATTTAGAATTATTTATTTTAGTTTTTATTTTATTTATTTTTTCTTTTTAATATTTAGGTTTTGGTTTTTGTTTATTTTTTTGTTAAGTTTTATTTTTATTTTATTTTGTTTCTTCAGGTTTTATTTTTATTTTTAGATTTAGGTTTATGTTATTATTATATTTTTTAGGTTTAGGTTTTAGGTTTTTATTTTAGGTTTATTTTTAGGTTTTATTTTTTAGTTTAGGCTTATGTTTATTTTTAATTTATTTTATTTTATTTAGTTTAGGTTTTGGTTTAGGTTTAGGGTTAGGTTTTATTTATTTTAGTTTTATTTATTTAGTTTAAGTTTAGGTTTATTTTATTTTGTTTATTTTAAGTTTATTTTAAGTTTAGGGTTTAGGGTTTTGAGTTTAGGGTATAGGGTTTAGGGTTGTCGATTTTAGGGTTTGGGGTTTAGGGCTTAGGGTTTAGGTTTTAGGGTTTAGAATTTAGGGATATTGGTTTTGGGTTTTAGGGTTTTGGGTTTAAGGTTTAGTGTCGTAGGTTTTGGGTTTATGGATAGATTTAGGGTTTAGGGTTATGTTATTTTTTATTTTTTATTTTTTTTTAAGGTAAGAAAACTAGTAGTTTATGTTTATTTAGTTTATTTTTTAATTTATTTTAGTTTATTTTATTCTTTATTTTATTTAGTTTATTTTTATTTTCATTATTATAGGTTTTATTTAGATTTATTTTATTTTATTTTAGGTTTATTTTATTTTTATTTTAGGTTTAGTTTTTATTTTATTTTAGTTTTTTAGTTTTTTCTTTAGTTTTGCTTTTTATTTATTTTAGTTTAGTTTAGTTTCTATTTTTCATTTATTTTTCTTTTGAGGTTTAGGTTTAGGTTTTAGTTTATATATATATATATATATATATATATATATATATATATATATATATATATATATATATATATATATTATTTATTATTTTTTTAGTAGATTTTAATTATTTTATTTATGTATTTAGTTTAGTTTTAGAAGGGTGGGAGGGTGGGGTTTAGTGGGAGAGAGGTTTTAGGTTAGTAGGGGTTAGGGTTTAGGATTTTAGGGTTTAGGTTTAATGTTTAGTTTTAGGGTTTAGAGGGAGGGTTTATGATTTTAGATTTTTAGGTTTAGGTTTAGCTTTAGGGTTTAGGGTTTAGAGTTTAGTTTAAGGAGTGGTAAAGGCTTAGGTTGTAGGGTGGAGGATTTAGGGTTTTGGGGGTTTAGTTTAGGGTCAAGGTTTAGGGTTGTAGGTTTATGGTTAAGGGTTTAGGGTTAATGTTTTTTTTTACGATTTAGGGTTAGGGTTTTTTTAGGTTTTTGGGTTTAGGGTTTAGGGTTTATCATTTAGGTGAAGGGTTTAGGTTTTAGTTTAGGATTATTTTAAAAATATGTAAACTGGTAGGGTTTGGCTTTTTTTACTTTATTTTTAAGGTTTAGGGATTAGGGTTAGCTAAGGGTTTATGATTTTTTAAAAAAATTAAGTAAACCAATAAGTTTAGGTTTATTTAATTTATGTTTTATTTATTTTATTTTATTTTAATTTTATATTTATTTGTATATTTTTTTATTTTTTATTTTATTTGGTTTATTTATTTTAGGTTTATTTATTTTAGTTTATTTTAGATTTAGGTTTAGGTTTAGATTTATTTTATTTTTTAGTTGAGTTTGATATATATATTTTTTAGGTTTATGTTTTTTTTTATTTTAGGTTTAGGTTTAGGTTTTATTTTATTTTTTAGGTTTAGGTTTTAGGTTTATTTTTAGGTTTTATTTTTTAGTTTATGTTTATGTTTTTTTTTAATTTAATTTATTTTATTTAGTTTCAATTTAGGTTTAGGTTTAGGTTATTTTAGGTTTAGGATTAGGTTTTATTTATTTTAGTTTATTTTATTTTAATTTAGGTATAAATTTATTTTATTTAATTTATTTTAGGTTTTATTTTTTTTAAGTTTAAGATATAGGGTTTGGTGTTTAGGGTTGTAGGTTTTAGGGTTTAGGGTTTAGGGTTTAGGTTTTAGGGATTGGGGTTTAGGGTTTTAGGGTTTAGGGTTTAAGGTTTAGGTTTAGGGTTAAGGGTTTAAGGTTATTTTTATTATTACTCCATCCAGGGCAGAAAATAAACAGTGCAAATAAGAGTTACATAAAAGGATAACCAAGAAGTAATATCAAAGTTCTGCATAATGATAAGTCTGCCATTAAGGGTAAGGAGGTCAGCAGCAACCAGTGAGAAAGCCTGCAAAGAACATCCATAGCAGGTGGAGGAAAGGAAGAAAGCATCCCACAGCAAGATCCCACCAAAGGGACTTTGCTGAAACAGGAAATGGATTCCAAAAAGAGCATGCTGTATGGGGTCCAGGTTCTAGTATAAACAACAACCAAGATGATAAGTATCAGCAAAAAGGCCAAATAGACTCTTCATGCACAAAAATAAAGTAAAAGATAACTCCCAGAAGTAAAAGAAAAATGTCAGCTCCAAGCTAGAATCAAAGAAAATATGGGAGACAATCAGCATGTCAAAAACCAGCCAGCAGTCATTATCAGTTAGGATCCAATAACCTAATAGTAAATCATCAAGATAATTATTGCAACCAGCATAGTAAACAATACTAGTACTATAGTGCATAGAAACAACATAGAGAACTAAGATGCTCCAAGCAGTAATATCTTTAATAAACAGCAGGTTGCAGAAATTAATAGCATTAGCTAAGCCCATTAAAATAAATATCTCTATCCAGCACCGAATAAGCCCCCTAGGATTAGAAATGCAGCCAGCAGCAATAAGATTAAAATCCCAAATTGGATTGGTGCTATAAAACCAATAGCAGTTGTCACATAGCTTAACATAATTCCACTGCAGGATATCAGTATACATATAGCTCAATAGTAGTCCTTTAACAGTGTAAATGCCAAAAGTGAGCCTCTAATGAAGGAGTAGCATTAAAACTCCAAATCATTACACAATTATCAAGAGAACAAGTAATATCCATTTGAAGCATCCACAAAAGGCACAAAAAAGTAACGAGAAAGCCCAAGAAATAGAGAAGCATAGACCGGAAAGAAACAACAAATGTTAGATTAGGTTTTGAGATAAGAAAACCCAGAATTATCCAAGTTAACTAGCCCACGCAAGTGTTTGGGTAAGTTGAGTTGATCAAATAAAATGGTGCCATCGGATCTAGCACCCGATTGGTCGACAAGCATTTCCTTCACGCCAAACATGAGTGATGTTAAAATTTAGTTGGGAAAGAAGAGCTCTAGTTTGCTTGAGGAGGTAGTACAATTCCGTGCTGCTCATCTTAGTGGAAGTCAAAAGATCAATCAGCAGAACAGCATCCACCTCAATCCAAATATTGAGCCAGCCATTTTGGATGCAAATCTCAAGAGCTTTGAAAACTGCCATAAGCTCAGAAAATGGAACAGTGCAGGAAATAAGGGGATAAGCAAAAGCACATAGGACTAGACCTTTAGAGTTCCTGAAAATGCCACCACAACCAGAGCCATTATGAGACACAGAGCCATTAGTATTGATTTTAATGATATGGTCAAGAGGTTTTTTCCAATAGACAATCTTGTCATTTCGACAGTAAGGTTGATCCGGCAGGTTAATGCCCAGTTTATTGGCCACAAATTTACAGCCTTTGAAGTGTTTGTAATGAATGAGATTGGCTTTAAACAAGTCATGAATTTTGCTTTTAGTTCTAGCAATAATCCTCACGTGGTTCATAGGGATCCCTCGATGTTTTGAATCATTACGGTCCATCCATATGAACCAGATAAGAGTGATAGTAATGATAACTTTAATGTGACCTTTAGTGGTGTTATCAAAATAGAATTCAAGAAGTTGATGTAGAGTAAGAGAGCCATTGAAAATGATGTTAAAAGATCATCATACCAAATCCAAAGGTTAGAAGCTATGGCCCCATTAACAAAACATGATTAACATTCTCAATATGGAAACAACATTGACATTTGGAGGGTAAATGGAATCCTTTACCCCACATAAGGAATCAATAGGTATAAAATTTTTTTAGACCAAGTAAGAACATAATAGGAAGTAGGGATATTGTTATTCCAAAGTTTGGAGAATACATAGGAGGAATCGAGTATCTTTAATGTGAAGCCACACATTGTTGAGGTTGAAATCACCATGAGAGAGCTTAAAGAGAATATGGTCTTGAGTTTGAGGAGTGATAGGAATAAAAGTAACCATATTCGAGAAAGTACAAGGGATAAAATCAGCAAGCTTATTATTGTTCCACTTATTGTTGTGCCAAAAAGAGTTAACTTTAAAGGCGGAAGTGGAATGAGTGTAGAGTAAGTCATCCATGGAACCACAACCACTCAGGTTATCTTGCCAAGAAAGAGGTATGAGTTGATGGCCCAAAAAATTAGGGATTCAGCATCCCATTTGACAGAATAAAGTCTTTTCCACACAGGGGAGTCACCTGGTTTAAAGGGACAAATGAGGGGGTGCTTACCCTGGCAATATTTAGCAGTCATGAAATTAGCCCAGAGACTGTGATTACTCCTAAAATTCCACCAAAGTTTATAGGAAAAGGCATTGATAGCTTTTTTTATGGATTTACAACCAAGACCACCAAAAAAGTGCCACAACTTTTAAACCAAGAGGTCCAGCATTTTTTAGAAGAGGTATTGGAGCCTAAAAAATTTATTTAAGCGACGCTCAATTCTGTTGATGCTAGAGATGGTCGGCACAATGGTTTGGATGAGATATAAAGGCATGGAATTAAGGGTGCTCTTAATCAAGGAGCCTACCACCAAAAGAGAGTAAATGGAATTCCCAAACAAAATTTTATTAGAAATTTTTTGAATAAGGTCATCAAAAGGTGAGATCTTTTAGGCCTTTAAAAGTGGAGCGAGGTAATTAATGGGAAATTGACTTTGCTTAAAATTAGTAATTCTGGAGATTTGATTCAATCTATTGGGAGGAATCTTAGCTGAGGGAATAAAATAGCATTTTTTATCATTAAGGAAGAGACCACTAACTTTGCCAAAATCATTTAAGAGATTCTTAATATTTTTGACATGTTGAAGGGAGGCATTACAGAAGATTATAAAATCATTTGCAAAGCTAAGATAAGAAATAGGGAAACCACCATGAGTTTTAAAAGCCATGTTAGGTTTTTTGATGAAAAGGTCATTGAGGCTTCTCGAAAGGTATTCGACAGCAATGATAAAAAGAGAAGGAGAAAGGGGGTCGCCTTGACGCAAACCATGGCTCGAAGAAAAGAAACTAAGGGACTCACCATTTAAGATGACAGAAAACCAGATGTTAGTCATACAACTTTTAATAATCCGGATAAAATGATCAAAGAAACCAAACAAATTCAAGATTTGGAAAAGGAAATCCCACGAGAGGTTGTCAAAGGCTTTAGAGATGTCCAGTTTGAAAAGCATATTACCTTGGAAGAATATTATCGATATGGCTCTATTTTTAACAAAACCAGTTTGGTTAGGGGAGATGATTTTATGAAGCAGGGGGCTAATTCTATTATTAATTAGTTTAGCAATGAGTTTTTAGAAAAAGGTACAAAGACTAATAGGTCTAAAGTTGCCCCAGGATTCAGGATTGGTGGTTTTAGGAATAAGGATAATAGAAGTACTAGAAAAATATCTGGGAATAGAGCTGTCATCAAAGAAATCAATAACAGCATTAATAAGATCAGATTTAATAAAAGGCCAACAATGTTGAAAGAAATGAGTCGTGAAGCCATCAGGACCAGCAATAGAGTCATTGTTCATGCTATTGAGAGTACTTTAGGGTTTAAGGTTTAGGGTTCTATGGTTTAGGGTTTAGGGTTTAGGGTTAGGATTTTCTTTATTTTTTAATGTTAAGTAAACAAGTAGGTTTATGTTTATTTAGTTTGTTTTTTTATTTATTTTAGTTTATTTTACTTTTTTTTATTTAGGTTTATTTTTATTTTCATTTTTATTTAGGTTTTTATTTAGTTTTTATTTTATTTTATTTTAAGTTTATTTTATTTTTATTTTAGGTTTAGTTTTTATTTTATTTTGGTTTTAATATTTTTCTTTATTTTTGGTTTTTATTTATTTCATTTTTATTTAGTTTTTTTTTAAGTTTAGGTTTAAGTTTTAGTTTATGTTTTATTTTTTTTTTGTTTAGGTTTATTTATTTATTTTTGTTAGGTTTTATTTAGTTTAGGTTTAAGTGTTTAGCTTTATAGGGTTTAGGATTTAGGGTTTAGGGTTTGGGGAATCGTTAAGGGTTAATGTTTTAGGGTTAGCTTAGGATTTAGGTTTAGTTTAGGGTTTAGGGTTTAGGGTTTAAGGTTTTTAGGGTTTAGGGTTTAGGCTTCCAGGTTTAGGCTTATTGGTTTAGGGTTCAGGGTTTAGGGTTAGTTTTATGGTTTAGGGTTTAGGGTTTTACTTTTTTAGGGTTTAGGTTTTAGTGTTTAAGGTTTCGGGTTTAGGGTTTAGGGTTTTATTTATTTTAGTTTATTTTATTTTTTATTTTTATTTTGGTTTATTTTTTATTTTTTTTTTGGTTTAGTTTATTTATTTTAGGTTTATTTATTTTAGTTTATTTTTTAGGTTTAAGTTTAGGTTTATATTTATTTTTTAGTTGAGTTCAATTTTTATTTTATTTTTTAGGTTAAGGTTTTCTTTTTTATTTTTAGGTTTAGGTTTAGGTTTTTATTTTATTTTTTTAGGTTTAGGTTTTAGGTTTTTATTTTAGGTTTATTTTTAGGGTTTATTTTTTAGTTTATGTTTATGTTTATTTTTAATTTAGTTTATTTTATTTAGTTTAGGTTTAGGTTATTTCAGGTTTAGGCTTAGGTTTTATTTATTTTAGTTTAGATTTAAGTTTATTTTATTTGTTTATTTTAGGTTTTATTTTTTTATGTTTAGGATATAGGGTTTGGGCTTTAGGGTTTAGGGTTTAGGGTTGTAGGTTTTGGGGTTTGGGGTTTAGGGTTTAGCTTTTAGGGTTTAGGGTTTAGGGTTTTAAGGTTTAGGGTTTAGGGTTTAGGGTTTAGGGTTTAGGGTTTTAGGATTTAGGGTTTAGGGTTTAGTGTTGTAGGTTTAGGGTTTAGGGTTAGGATTTTTTTATATTTTATATTTTATTTTTTATGTTAAATAAACTAGTAGGTTTAGGTTTATTTAGTTTATTTTTTATTTATTTTAGTTTATTTTACTTTTTTATGTAGGTTTATTTTTATTTTCATTTTTGTTTAGGTTTTTATTTAGTTTTTATTTTATTTTATTTTATTTTAAGTTTACTTTATTTTTATTTTAGGTTCAACTTTTATTTTATTTTAGTTTTTAATTTTTTCTTTAGTTTTGGTTTTCATTTATTTTAATTTAGTTTAGTTTTTATTTTTTATTTTTTAGTTTTTGGTTTAGGTTTAGGTTTTAGTTTATGTTTTCATTTTTTTTTGGGATTAGGTTTATTTATTTATCTTTGTTAGGTTTTATTTAGTTTAGGTTTAAGTGTTTACCTTTATAAGGTTTAAGGTTACTTTAGGGTTTAGGGTTTAGGGTTTAGGGTTTGGGGTTTAGGGTTTAGGGTTTAGCGTTAAGGGTTAAGGTTTTAGGGTTAGCTTAAGGTTTAGGTTTAGTTTAGGGTTTAGGGTTTAGGGTTTACAATTTTTAGGGTTTAGGGTTTAGGGTTGCAGGTTTAGGATTATAGTTTAGGTTCAGTTTAGGTTAGTTTAAGGTTTAGGATTTAGGTTTTAAGTTTAGAGTTTAAGGTTTAGATTTAGAGTTTAGGAGTTTAGTTTTAAGGTTTAAGGTTTTAGGTTTAAGTTTTAGGGTTTAATTTAGGTTTGAGTTTACTATTTAGGGTTTAGGGTTATAGTTTAGGTTTTTGTTACAGGTTTAGGGTTTTAAGATTTTGGCTTTAGTGTTTAGGGTTGTAAGTTTAGGGTTTAGGGGTTTAGGGTTAGGGTTTTTTAATAGTTTATGGTTAGGGTTTTTTTTAGGGTTTTAGGTTGGGTTTGGGGTTTAGGTTTTAGGTTAAGAGTTAGGTTTATTTTAGGTTTATTTTAAAAATATGTAAACTGGTAGGTTTTGGTTTTTTTTAGTTTATTTTTAGGGTTAAGGGTTTAGGGTTTAGAGTTAGCTTAGGGTTTAAGGGTTTTTTTTAAATTAAGTAAACGAGTAGGTTTGGTTTTATTTAGTTTATTTTTTATTTTTTTAGTTTATTTTATTTTTAATTTTTATTTATGTTTACTTTTTATTTTTATTTACCTTAGTTTATTTATTTTAGATTTATTTATTTTATTTTTGGTTTTTTTATTTTAGTTTATTTTTTAGGTTTAGGTTTAGGTTTAGGTTTAGGTTTTAGTTAAGTTTTATTTTCATTTTATTTTTTAGGTTTAGGTTTTATTTTTTATTTTTAGGTTTAGGTTTAAATTTTTATTTTATTTTTTTAGGTTTAGATTTTAGGTTTTTATTTTAGGTTTATTTTTAGGTTTTATTTTTTAGTTTATGTTTATGTTTATTTTTAATTTAGTTTATTTTATTTAGTTTAGGTATAGGTTTAGGTTTGGGTTATTTTAGGTTTAGGTTTTATTTATTTTTGTTTATTTTAATTTAGTTTAAGATTAAGTTAATTTTATTTTATTTATTTTAGGTTTTGGTTTTTTTTTAAGTTTAGGGTATAGGGTTTGGTGTTTAGGGTTTAGGGTTTAGGGTTGTAAGTTTTATGGTTTGTGGTTTAGGGTTTAGATTTTAGGGTTTAGGGTTTAGGGTTTTAGGATTTAGGGTTTAGGGTTTAGGGTTTAGGGTTTAGGGTATTGGGGTTTAGTTTTTTGGGTTTAGTGTTGTAGGTTTAGGGTTTAGGGCTTAGGGTTAGGATTTTTTATTTTTTATTTTTTTATGTTAATTAAACTAGTAAGTTTAGGTTTATTTAGTTTATTTTTATATTTATTTTAGTTTATTTTACTTTTTTTTGTTTAGGTTTATTTTTATTTTCATTTTTATTTAGGTTGTTATTTAGTTTTTATTTTTTTTTTTTTTATTTTAGGTTTAGTTTTTATTTTATTTAAGTTTTTATTTTTTTTCTTTAGTTTTGGTTTTTATTTATTTTATTTTAGTTTAGTTTTTATTTTTAATTTCTTTTATTTTTAGGTTTAGGTTTAGGTTTTAGATTATGTTTTTATTTTATTTTATTTGTTTATTTTATTTTGGTTTAGGTTTTATTTATTTATTTTTGTTATGTTTTATTTAGTTTAGGTATAAGTGTTTAGCTTTTTAGGGTTTAGGGTTTAAGGTTAGTTTAGGGTTTAGGGTTTAGGAGTTTAGTTTAGGGTTTAGGGTTTAGGGTTTAGCATTGCGGGTTAAGGGTTTTGGGTTAGCTTAGGGTTTAGGTTTAGTTTAGGGTTTAGGGTTTGGGGTTACAGTTTTAGGCTTATAGGTTTAGGGTTCAGGGTTTAGGGTTAGTTTTAGGGTTTATGGTTTAGGGTTTTTAGGTTTTTAGGGTTTAGGTTTTAGTGTTTAAGTTTTAGGGTTTAGGGTTTAGGGTTTAGGGTTTTTGGGTTTAGGTTTAGGCTCAGGGTTTAGGGTTTAGGCTTTAAGGTTTAAGTTTAAGGTTTTTAGGGTTTAGGGTTTAGATTTTTAGGCCTAATGAAATAAGTAGGAAATACTCATGATACTAGGAAGCCTAGTGAGCATTCCAATCTATCATATGGTTGGGCTTTATAATTTTAAAGTTGAAGAGATTTATATGTTTTGAGTTGAAATTTAATTAGTTTACAAAGGCTTATAATCCAACAATACAAGGTTGTCGGAATGCCTAAGAGGTGAGGATTTATGCTCATAGCCCAAAAGAAATATCTTCCTCAGATCCTAAATCTGGAGAGCTTTTCAGCTACTGACTACCTAAATCTAAGCGATAGGTGGACATAAGGGTTTACCTCCATATGAGAGAATAAATTATCCGACTTCTAGACTTATAACCACCTGGGGTGGCCGCTAACTCCTCCTATGATTTTAAAACCATGTAAATTGGTCTTATGAATTGCAAGATAGCTAGAGTAGTTATTTAATTGGAAAGAGACTAAAGTCCTAAACACACACCCTAAGAGACTAGAGCATGAGTGGTATGAGCATATGACTTAATCTATAGATGCAAAATCTTTTCAAATTTTATTTCACTTTAGACACATCATTTTTTGAGAGGCTTTAAGATTCCTTATGTCTAAATGCATGATGAAATAGGTTATGGGTCAAATCATCTAGAAGATGGTGCTCCCCACCACAAGGGATGCCCTCACATATCAAGCATTCTTTTATTGTGCAAAGATGGATCTCCTTGAGTTCAAGGGAAAAGAATATGCATGCATGATGTGAAACATACAACCATACAACTAAGGGGTTGTTAAATCTTTTAATTATCTTATTTATGTCTTAAGATTTATGATGGGGTTATGAGTTATTTAAAATTTAGTTATGAGTGATTAATTGGGTGGAAAAGTTATCTTTATCCTAAGAGCCTAATCATTATCCAAGCCATAATAAAGCATCAATCATTTAAGAAACTATGAAAAGCATGTCATCTAACACACAATGTAAACATAAAATCAAACAATTATATAAACTACCAGTAAAAGAATAAAAGGTGGTGTGGCAGTATGCAGTACAACCCGAAGAGAGAAAATATGTGTAGTTGAGATCTACCCTTATACAACCTAGAATATGAAAGAATAATTATAATGGTATTAAATGTTGTGGGGGTCTTCTTTCTTCATTTCTCCATTTCGTCGGTTCTTCTTTGATTTGGATGGTTCTTACTTCAAAGGCATCAGGGCTCCCCAGACAAAGCCTTACGGCCATTGCTCATCCTAATCCCCATAGCCCTGATCCTAATTCCTATTACAAAAATTATATTTATGTGAGAAAAGTAAATCTAACTACACATGAAAAATAGAGGTTATCTAAATATACATATAATCCCAAGCAGTTGTATTTATAATTTTGACTTAGCACCATACACATGGGTAACTAAGCCCACCTTCCCTAACTTGGATTATGTTTAAGGATTTATGCAACCTGCAAAAGAGCATTCATATTTATTTTTAAGCATCCCTTTAGCATAATCCCCTACAAAAATATTATTAGTCTAATATTGGCCTATCATCCAATCTATGAAGCATACACCCTAACATTCAATCAAAAATAATACATCATAAAACAAAACATTCATCACATCATACACCATCCTAACTTAGATATAGAAGTGGTGACTTAATTCTAATGTTAGTATTAAAGCTAGTGTGGTAAGTAATATTAGGCATTAGTGTTGTATTTTCTAAGTGTAGAAGGATTCAATTTAACATGAATGGTTGATTTCACTTGAAGTAGTTTAATTGATTTGAGAATTTTAATTTGTGTTTTCTTTTGTTTCATTTGATTACACTTAGCAACTAAGTGTTATAAAAGGATGAAAAGAGTATTTCCCTCTTTCATCCCTACCTTAAGTCACTTTCTAAAGTATATTAATTTGATTTAGTTCTCTTTAGTGAAGGCCTTTCTAAATGATTTAATTAATCCTAAGTATAAGTTCACTTTAAATAATCCTATTCAAAATGAAAGGCATCTTAAGATTAATTTAATTGAATTATACCAGATCACATATATTAAATCATTCCTTTCCATCTCATGGAACATGCATATGATTTAATCTTAAGTTTATTTATACATGCAACATATTTTAGCACACTTTAATGATGAATGTATGTGTATGTTTAGAATTTATATTTTATTTGATTGAATTATTTAAACATATTAATTTAAAACTTTATCCAATTTCTTATGAAAAAGAACTTAAGAATGAAATTAAATAGCCATGTGCCGTGGTTAAACCGGGGGAAGTAATCAAATGACCTCCTTGGAGCTAGTTAAAGCCTCATATTCTTGGGATGTCTAGACTATATACTTGCTTTTTTGGACACACATGGATGTACACATAATTGAGGGAAAGAAAACCTTGCAAATATTGTATTTATTTTTTATTGAATCATTTATGTATATTAATTAAAGCTCTATCCAAATTCAAATGTTGAAATACATAAGAATGAAATCAAATGGGTAAGTTCCATTATTAAGCCATGGAAGTGAGGAAGTCAAATGACCTTTTTGAGACTAGCTAAAGCCTCGTGTTCCCCAGATGTACAGACTATATACCCATTAACATTCAATCTTATATAAATCAACACATGAATAGAGGAAAGAGACTCAACATTCATAAACTTAAGCTATAAGCACATCCATTTCTTATGTATTTATAACCAGCATCATAACACATATTATTATTCATTTATATGCTTTTGAAAAAATACATTTGGATTTAATGGTGATAACATCAATGCATATATTAAATTAAATCAACATATGCAAGCTTACATAATAGAAATCTATTTTACTTTACTTGTTTTTGAAAAAATGGATGCATGAATTCAAATCACATACCAAATTTAACATGATTGGAAAAAGGACAATCAAATATAAGCATGTGATTCATTCAGCCAAACTAGTTCTTAAGGACAATCAAATCAAATAAGATTATTTAAAGCTAACCAAAGCTTCTTTATTAATTAAGTTAATTTGATTTGATTCAAAGAGGAGAAGAGAAATCATTACTTTCTATTTTAAACCCATTCTCACATTAGTGATTTTATTTAAGTTAAGGAAATGTAATTAAGTTGATTTTATGGGCTAATTAAGTTAAACCCTTAATTAGATGAATTAATTATCCTTACCTATGTAACCTTAAAGTAATTAACTAAATAATTATGAGCCAACATGATATGCATGGAAAATAAACTTGCAATAATCCTAGGAAATAAAAGAGGCCTAATGCAATTGGCTCATGATTAATAGTTAATTAGATTAAGGGACTTAATTAATTACTCTTATGGTTTTCCTACACATGTGGACTAACCATAATTTCATTAAACTCCTTTAAGTTATTAAACACCTAAAGATCTACCCCATTATTTAATTAAATAAGGTGATGTGATTATAATTTAAATTTGATTAAGTGATTTAATTAATTAATTAATTCTTAATTAATTTCATTTTAAAAAGGGTGAAATGACCTTAGGAAAGGGGTCCCAACCCTATTCCTTAGTTCACTTACTATTGAACAGTGATTAATAAACTCAATTGACCAATTTATTACTATTCATGGGATTAATTAATCATTAATTAACTTAAAGAGTAATTAAGATTTAAGTAGTCAATTTTCTTAATTAAGTGAGCAATTAACCCAAGAAAATCATGGGTAGCGATGTCATACCATTAAATTATCCAACAAAATTTGGGATTAATTGTTCAAGTAATTAAGGAGTACTTAAGCTAATTAATTTTATAGTTAAACATTAATTAAACCTTAATTAGTGTTTAAAAGAAGTTAAGATCATTTTTAATTAATTCTCTTCGAAAATACCTATAAAATGAGTATTTATTGGCATTTTTTTATTTCTCTATGATTTTTTATAATATTTAGAAGTTTCAACCATTAAAAATGATTAATAATGCCTAATTAAAGCATAATCCTATTGGCTCCATGTGGCGTGCTGATGCAGCGCGCTTTCCACGTGGAATCGCAGGATTGGCTACTTAAAACTAATCTAACTCGGCGCCTACGTGGCGGCAACAGACGCACTTTCTCATCCGTTGTCTGACCTCTATGAATAATCCCACAGCTTAATAGGATAATTATGAGCCAACATGATATGCATGGAAAATAAACTTGCAATAATCCTAGAAAATAAAAGAGGCCTAATGCAATTGGCTCATGATTAATAGTTAATTAGATTAAGGGACTTAATTAATTACTCTTATGGTTTTCCTACATATGTGGACTAACCATAATTTCATTAAACTCCTTTAAGATATTAAACACCTAAAGCTCTAGTGGATTCTAAGGTTGATCACGTGAAGCGGCGGTCGTGATCTAACGTCACACGAGTGAGGGAGAATGGAGTCCGTCCACCATTACTCACTTGATCTGACCTTACCTGAGCTCAGATAAAATTCAAAAGGATCCCACACCTTACCTAAGTTGAATATGCATGATTTTTCTTAAGTAGAAAGAGATTTCCTTACCCAAATTTTCACATACACACATGAATGTAAGAAAGGAATAAGTGAGTACAACGCTATGGTTAACCAGAGGTGTAAGGTACAAGACCTACTTAGGGCTACTTAAAGCCTACTTAAACCTCGGTTGCCAGGTACCACTTTCCTTAAATATAAACATATGTATAAAAGAAATAAAATATAAAAGGAGAATGCAAAAGTTGTTTAATTGATTCATTTTATTTATGCAATTTATGTATGCAAGTATAAGTAAACCTTCTTAAGTGATAGCATAGGGATGAATAGGGTATGGAATTAAGTAAGTGTTGGGTTCCTTTCAAATGAACCCTACATCTTAACAACACCTACTCAAAACTATACCAACATAAGAAAGAAACAAAACCTATGCTAAGCATGCCTTTATAATCTATCACATGCAAATTCATAATTAAATTATAAGTAACATACTTTCATATTTGGTATTTAATTTATGCATTTTGAAGATAATTTGGATTTAGTAGTGATAATAGCCATTCATATTTCTACTTTAGCCAACACATGCAAACTTGACATAAAGTAAAAAATTTCATTTTTAAATTTGAATTTGAAAAGTATGAATGCATGAAACCACATGACATACAAATATAACATGTTGGGGAAAGATTCAAAGTAATGAAAGCATGTAAACAAGTTCACTTCACATAAATCCTAAAGACATTCTTATAGAATAAAAAAATTTAAAATAAATCAAAGTGAACTCAAAGTGATTATCGTTTAGTTTGAAATTTGATTTAATTTTGAAAAGGTGAGATGAGTTTGCTATTTTTAACCCATTCCCACATTTGTTTGATATTTTTGTTTAATTTTTAGATAATAAGATCCAGTTTTATGCATTGGTTAGGTTAAGGTATGAATTAAGTAACTTAAGTAACCATTGCCTACACCACCTTAGGACAATTAACCAATAATTATGAGCCAATGAGATGATATAAAACTCATAAAAATTTAAATTTTCAATGCACCTAATAAGAAAGAGGCCTAATGCAATTTGGCTCAAAATTAAAAGTTAATTAAGCTAAGGGGTTTAGCTTAAGTAATTTCAAAACACCCATTCACACATGTGAATTGGGTTTTGATTTCCTTAATTGAACTTAGGCTATTAAACACCTAAGAATCTACCCAAAGTAGATTAATTAAGTTCTAGAACTTTTTAGAATTTTTAGAAATTAATTAAATTGATAATTAATTAATTAACTCTTAATTAAGAGGAGATTAAGGAAAGAAAAGGTGGTTTAGGGAATAGCTTAGGGGAAATGCCCCAAAAATATTCCATAAACCTCCTACTTACTAGATCTGACCTTAATCAACCATAATCATGGGTTAAAATTACTAATTACACCTTAATTATCCTTAATTACATAAGGAGGATAATTAGGAAATTCATGTGCGATTCTTCTAATCAAGCCTTCAATAAATCCCAAGAAACTTTAGGGAGGTAGAAGTCATCCCCCCAAGAAATTTAAGATTAATCAGAGGCCTAATTAAAAAGTATTTTGCAAAATAAGCTTTCAAATAAAACCCAAATTCAGAGAAAAGGAAAGTTCAAATCCAACATGCTGGCTGGCGACACATGCAGTTTGATCCCTGTCGTCTGATCAAAGATCGGACGGTCAAGGATCTCCCCATAGTTTTAAAATAATTAATAGATATCTAAATGTGCAAAACTATCTCAGCTGACAATCTAAAATGTGTGGATGGATGGTTAAAATCCCCCAAGTTCTTCCCCTTGATCAATATAGATCATCCATGATCAAGGGGAATATCCAAGCTCGATCTAGCATGAATTCAAATCAAACTCAACCTACACCATCTAAAGTTAAAGAGCAGCAAATCCAATGGTCAAAAATTGATGGGGTGAAATTTCTTTCACAAAGCTCCACACCACATTGAGTTTAATGGTCAAAAAATCCCATACCTCGTTGGAGGTGATCATCGGCTCTCGATTCCCATGGAGAAGCTTCATCTGGTTGAGACGAAGCCTTGCTGAAGTTTTGAGCACTTGAGGTTGAGTGGATCTTCCTATGGGTAACCTCTTCCTTAGCTTGAGCTCAGCTTTGATCCAATTCAATCCTTCCTTACTGTGGGAACTCCAAAGGAAGCTTAGGTGCACTCGACTTAGCTCCTTGATGAAGTATGCAAGAGCAATTGGATAGAGATTGAGTGAAGAGGAAGTTAGCTCTTGAATAGACTTCCCCTATTTTCAAAGTTTGAAATCTGAGAAATGGCTTTTCAAATCCTCTCTAAGAAGCTTGGGAATACTCTCTGATGCTTGCTCTAAGTTCCTTAGCTTCAGTCGATAGAGGGGAAGTGAAAATTGAATTGAATTAGGGGGAGTATATCTCCCCCTTTAAGGATCAGATGGTCGGCAATGCTCTTTCCATTTTGATCCAATTGATCATAGGCAGTGGGTGGTTTGATCAGCTAAGGGTGTGCACATGGTCAATTTGAGCCAAAGAGTGGATTTCGAACCTCCCATGTCCTTGAATTTGAGTTTGAGAGGGAGTTTGAATTTTGCATTTTAACCCATAGGGTCGGGTTTGCTCTAGGGACCAATTGGGCTGACCCAAACCCATTGGGTTGGGTGCACCACTCTCCCCTAGGTCCTCTTCAGCTTTTACGAAAGCCTCAGGTGAATGTGAAGTGGGTATGACCAAATTACCTAAGGGTTAAGCCAAAATTTGTTCTATTACTTAGGGGTATAATGGTGATTTTACTATTGTTTTACTTTGGATATGTTGGGTATGTGGAAAAACTAGGTTTGGCTAAGTTTCATGAGATTTGGAATTCATTTGATAGAGTTAGACTCATGTTGACCCATTTAGGTCAAAATGGGTAAACTTAGTTCAAGTTGACCAATAGGTCAAATTGGGTCAAACCAAGGGTTGGGTCAAGTTCTTATGACCTTTTGAAATGTTTTGGTGGCTTTTGTTTGATTGAATTTGGTATAGTTTTGAATTTGTCTCATATGACTTCATTTAGGTCAAATGGGTCAAGTTTCTCTATTTGACCCATTTGACCTATTTGAGGTAGGTAAAGGGTAGGTTTTGGTTTGGTAAGTCATATGGAGTGGATTGATATCTTTATTTTCAATCAATTTTGGTTATGTTCAAATTTGGCTCAACAGGACCCCTTTAGGTCATGTTGGGTCTAAGGAAATTGGGCAAGGTTAGGCCAATTGGCCAATGGAGGCTTTCGTCAAGTTCCACAAGTGATTTGGAATGGACTTGACCTATTGGTTTGGATCAATTTGGCTTAGATCAAGTTTTGACACATTTTGACCCTTTAGGTCAAAATCGGTCAACTTTAAGAGAGGCCAATTGGGCTAGGTTAGGCTCAAATGATGGCTTGGTCAAGTTCAAACATAAGTCATGAGTTAACCTAAATCAATGGTTTCAATTAATTTGGCCTATGGTGGAATTTGGCTATGTTAGGTTTCATTTTGGGTTAAGTGTTGACTTGATCAAGCCTTATGTTTGACTTGGTTTGACCCAATTTGATTGATTGATCATCACGTGATGATTGTTGATCATGATGAGATGGATATATGAGTTTGGTTCAATCTAATTTGGTTAGGATCAAAATTTGTCTCATAATGGTACTTTAGGTCACTTTGGATCAAGTGAGCCTAAGTGAGTCAAATGGCTTGGTCAAAGCTTGATCTAAAGTTTGTTGATCTTGTAAATGGACTCATGATACAAATATAAATCCATTATCAAGTGGTTTGAAGTCAAATGAGTTTTGATCCATTCGATAATTTCATATTCAAAGGAAGAATATGAAGGGTTTTGGGTTTGATTTTTGACTTGGGTTTTGATTGAGTGATTGATGTTTGGATTTGTATATGAGCTCATGATTGTAGGGTTGATTGAATCATGAGAGAAAATCAAGAGTTTGGTTTGATTTGAAGTTGATTTGGCTAAGTTCAAGATTTTGACTTGAAAGGCTTAGATTGAATTTTGAGTTGGTTTGGGTTTGATTTTTGGAATAAGTTTTGATTGTTTGAATTTATATTTCATTTATATATGTGAATATAAATGAGAATATAAATGGATCATAAGAAAATTTCAAGGATTTGAAGTGGTTTAATCATGATTTGGAGTATGATTTTAAATTTTTGAAGTTGGTTTGATTGATATATATTTATATTTAATTTATATATGTGAATATAAATGAGAATATAAATGAATTATGAGAAAATCCCATGACTTTGATATGGTTTGATCAAGATTTAAGCTAAGTTCATTAATGGAAAATTAATGACTTAAGGAGATTTCAAATTGGGAATTTTTTTACCATTGATTTGATTGATTTATATTTATATTTCATTTATATATGTGAATATAAATGAGAATATAAATAATTTTGAAAATCCCATGAGTTTGAATTGATTTTATCAAAGTTTAGGTTATGTCCTTTAATGGAAAATTAAGGGACTTAAGAAAATTTCATTAATTGATTTGGAATTTTGAGTTTAGTTTGATTGGTTTGAATTTAAATTTTATTTATATATGTGAATATAAATTAGAATATAAATGGATTATGAGAAAATCTCAAAGATTTGATTTGATTTAGATCATGATTTTGGTTAAGTCCTTAAGAGAATATTAAGGACTTTGGCAAAATTTGGACTTAGGAAATTTTAATGAATTTTGATCATGGGTTTAAATTATGGATTTCAATCATATGGAGTTGATTTAAATTTGGTGAAAATCAATTAAGATTGATTTGAGTTTGACTTGAAAGAAGGAAAGTGAGGAATGGTTTAAGTTAAGGGTAAAAATTTTCCCCAACACCCCAAAGGCATGACTATTCCTATGGATAACTCTTCTAAGTCTCTAGGGCTAGTTTTGAGTATCCACCTAATCACTAGATGTGTCTTATTACTAAGGAACTCTTAAAGTCTAAGAGGAATCTTATTTCTATGATGTAGGGGTTGAGAGCTCATTCTAAAAATGAGGTCAACACCTCCGAAAAAAAATATAGAAATCTCTCCTATATTTGAACCCCATTAAGTTGACCTAAATTTGTAAAATGAGGGTTCCAATTCAACAATCAAATCAAGTTAACAATTCAAGTAAACAAAATTCAAGCGAATGTCTGATATGGTTCTCTTTCTAGCAATGCAAAGATTCCAGCCCTCATGACCATCAGTAGAGAGGAGGCGGCAGACAAGAAGCCACTTCTTCAATTTGACCTACAGTATGATTCTGAGTTTCCCTAACCAAAGGAGAAAGGCCATAAAATTTCCTTTGAAAGCCAAGAATAAGATCAATTAGTATTTGTGAGTATGTCTTATCCATTCTAGATAAGTATGAATCAAATGATCTTAATCCTAATTCCCAAAAGAAGACAACTCCCAAAATGACTATCAGAATAACGGTCGTAATCCATAAAATAGAAGTACCGATGGAATTGATGTCTTTAACGATTTCAACTCGTGTAGAGATACCCCCAATCTAAACTTTCATGGTGTCACGATCGACAAAGAGTTAGAATCATCAAATCTAATAGAAGAAATTTTGGGCACCATAGAAGAGTAGGTAGACATCAATTCTACCTCTCTTTTAGAAGATACCATAGAAGCCAATTATTGTAGTGGCAGGGTCCTACCACTTTCATCAAGACCAAAGGAAAAATAAAATCAGTCATTGGAAATAATCAAATTCTAAATCCTTCTTAAGATACACCTCATAATCCAAAATAAGGGCATCAAACTATTCTGAAGGTTAAGCATAAGGCCCTAAACTATCTTGGAAGGTTGCCCACTAAGCTAAAATAATGAGTGCACCCTCACATTCTCTAAGGGGATAGAAGAGTGTTTGATTGGAACCTATCCTTGCACAATTAGCGAAAAACTCCTCAACTCATACTCGACAAAGAATGTCCTATGGAAAGAAAAGACAAACAATCCCCTCGAGAGAACACAATATAAACAAAGACTCAAAAAAAGGAGAGAAACAAAAATGAAATAAAAAGAGAAAAGAAAGAAAAGAAAAATAAAAAAAAATGAATGAAAAAAGAGAAGAAGAGAAAGAAAAGAAGAAAAAGAGAAAAAGAGAAAATGTAAAGCACCACTAATACACATTGATTTGGAATCCAGGATAAATCATGTGTGTACAAGGTGTAAATTTAAAGAAAAGGGGAGAAAAAAAATATATACGAAATAAATTTTGTGTCTACTTTTGACAAGTCTTTGGAGTAGATAATAGTAAAACAAAAATTTCTAAAAGGATAATTCATGAATGATATGACTAGAAACTTAGTAGTTATGCGAGCACATTGACTCCAATTCTACTATCTCATGATATTATTATAAGATTGGAAGTTAAGAGTTGCTCTATATATATATATATATATATATATATATATATATATATATATATATATATATATATATATATATATATATATATAATGAGATATCAAATTTCCACTCATCTCTCTTCAAGCTCGAAAGAGGATTCAACAGTTGTAGATAAACCTTCAAATGAAGTAATAAAATCATCTTTTGCCTAGTCTACCTACTTAGCTTAAAGAATTTTGAAGACTTTCAAGTAGAGGATGCACTTCTTGATCTTAAGAAGAAAATTAGATAATTAACCAATGAGGTTTAAGAGATTAACCTCAGAACATAAAGGTAGTCCGCCCACCCTCCCAACATCCATATATGATAAGTCAGAAAGAAAATTCCAACAATTTGGCTAGGTTACTTTTGTAGTTTAAAGACTACTTTACCTAAGACCATAATGAAGTGCCCAATACATCTCTAATGGTAACAGTCTACAAACTCAAAATTAAAC
This sequence comes from Cymbidium sinense, assembly GCA_021442155.1. Classification (NCBI taxonomy): domain Eukaryota; kingdom Viridiplantae; phylum Streptophyta; class Magnoliopsida; order Asparagales; family Orchidaceae; genus Cymbidium; species Cymbidium sinense. Next base: position 105,407 of record JAKCPB010001247.1, on the reverse strand, counting down.
CTATTTCTATTCCTACTTTGCAAACTTTTAATGCGAACATATGCACCAAGAAGAATATCAAAGTTTGGAGTCAACCTTATTGAAGAAGAAAGATGCTATCATGATTACCCAACATTATGCCCAGTCGAAAGGAAGGATGTTCAAATCTGCACATAAGTCAATTATGAAGATTTCAGTTAGGCATGTCTTGAAGATGAATCCACATTACCTATTTCAAATTTGATACCAGACATAGCCTCTTTACATGCAGTCTCTGCATTCAAGGATGGGTCGAATGATGCCAGAAGGTGAGAGGTCATTTGCACTTAAAATTTCTATTGTAATTTATTGCTATCAGGTCATGCCTTTCTCTGGTCAGTAGGGTTAAAGAAAAAGGAAGACCATCTTTATGATCTAAGTAGTTATCTTGATTGGTTATCAAACTTCAACGAAGTTGAATACCTAAAGTATACAATTAGGATGACTTTATGGGAGTTTCTAAGCTTGTAGTAAAGCATCATGGAAGAATAAAGATTGATCTAAAGACATTAACGTGATATTAGAGATGGGTTTAAACTCTTTCAAAGTTAGTCAATCTCAGAACTTTTCAAATCAAGAATCTACTTCCAATCATTGAAAGGCCTACCTTGGTGCTTCAAAAGGATGCAAAGTAGTTTAAACCACTATAATATGGGAGTGCCCGATGCTTCCAATCAATGGGCTCTATTTAAAAAAAATACTATCCTCAAAATAATGTTTGAAAATAATTATCATCAATTAAAATCTTATCTTTCCATTCATCAAATCCCTTCTTCATTGGAAGCATTATTTTCTTGTTTGCGAATCCACCATGGCTTGTTTAGGATAGGTGTACCCTACTAGTGCATCACCCTCACTCATTAGTTGTTCTAGGTTGGGCTGATGTGTTACACTGCTAGTGCATCACCCCAATGGTACCTTGTTCAGGAGGATGTAAGTTTGCTACGCTTTCCTTCCTGACTTGACCACTACACACCGGTGAAAACCTAGTTAGCATGGTAGGCCTTACTGTATGGTCGATAAGCTTCCCTCATGTTGACTTTATTTAAGAAGATGTAAGTTAGCTACACCTTCTTCTTAAACTTGTTATCATGAACTAACGGTTGAGTATATCTGATAAACACCCAAACACATCTTTTTTCTCAGGCTACTTTGATGTGGGATAATGCCCCCTGCGACACTCACTCATTAGCTACTCTAAGTCAAGTTGACGTGCTACCCCGCTAGTGCGTCACTCTAGTGGTTCCATGTTTAGGAGGATGTAAGTCTACTATGCTTTCATTCCCGACTTGTCCATTGCACACCGATGAGTGCCTTGTTAGCATGGTAGTCCTTATAGAACGGTCGGTAAGCTACATTCATGTTGGCTTTGTTTAAGGGGATATAAGTCTACTGTATGCTTTCTTCTTAGACTAGCCATCGTGAATTGACTTGGTTGAGTAGAGGATTAGGGTTAAGTCCCCCAGTGGCACCTTTCCTACTAAGTACTTCCAGTTTGGGTTCAGTCCTTCTTTGTGACTCCTTACTTAGTAGACGCCCTTAGGTCGGGTTTGACTTGTTGTGCCAATAATGGGTCACCCCAGTGGTTGTTCGAAAGATTTAAGTCACCACGCTTTCTTCCTGCGTAACAATGCTCTAGATTGGATAGAACCTATCGAGCTGATGATAGACTATCTTGATAATCTATTTCACTTTAGGGAAATATAAGTCTACATGCCTTCTTCCTAGACTGATTGTCACACACCGACGGGTACCTTAGGTTATTTGGTGTTCTCTATGTTGATAGCGACCTACCTGGTGGATACACCACTCATGATAGATGCAAATGTGTTACACTTTTTCCTTTTGTTGGCCACTATACACCTACTTTTCTTATTTAGAGTGATAACACCCTAGTGGCACCTCCCCTATGGGCACTCTATTTGGATCACATCCTTTGCAACCCCATTTAGACACTACCTGGGTTATTACTGGACTGGGTAGCCCCCTTTCCTAGTAATCAGCCCTCTAGTTGGAGATTCTATTTTGTGGATGCAGATTCTCTTGTTCCAGTAAATCTAAGATAGGTCAAGGCCGACATAGCGCCTTCTCAGTGTGGTCCCTCACATAGCAACATGGTCCATAATAATAAACAAATATATATATATATATATATATATATATATATATATATATATTCATTTATGGATTTAGAATTAATGCCCCAATGGCACCTTTCCCAAGAAAGCATCCTATCTTTAAGGCAGTGTCAACAAAACTCCCTATAGGAATCGCTTGACTACTCTTGAGTTGAGATAAGTCCTCCGTGGCACTCTCTTAGTAGTCGCCATTAGGATGGGTTCAATTTATTCTTCCACCAATAGGTTACCCCGGTCGTCCTGGCTTTAGAAGATATAAGTCTGTTACACATTCTTTTCAACACTACCGTTGCACACCAATGGGTAGCTCTAGGTCGGGTTCAATTTATTGCACATCCAACAGGTCACCCCAGCAGTTATTCCTTGCTTTGGAGATGTAAGTCTGTGATGTTTTCTCCATCACAGCCATTGCACACTGAAAGGCAACCCTTAGGTTGTATAGTCCTACCCTTCCGCTGATAGACTACCCTTTTGTATTGATAAATCTTAGATAGGATAAGGCCAACATAACCTCTTCTTAGTGCAATCCATCGCACACCGATGGGATCAATCAAACAAAATTAAAACAAATAAAAACAAACCAAATCAAATTACAATAAATCAATGAAATTAATGAAATTAAATGAAATTAATCTTGACTACTTTTGAGTTGAAATATGTCCCCCAATGACATTCACTCAATAGTCTCCCCTAGGTCAAGTACAGTTTGTTGCATCCAATAGATCAACCCAGTAGTTGATCCCTACTTTGGAAGATCTAAGCCTACTATGCTTTCTTTCTAAGTATAGCAATTGCACACCGAAAGGCAACCCCTTAGGTCGGATAGTCTTACCTTGTGGCTGGTAGACTATTCCTTTGGATTAATAAATTTGAGATAGGTCAAGGCTGATGTAGCCCCTTCTTAGTGGGTCCAACGCACACTGATAGGGTCCATAATAAACTAAATTTAAAACTAACCTTCCCAGTGAAGTCAAATTAAAGAATATCGAACAAACCAAACTTCTCCCTAACGAGGCACAAATCAAATTAATCTTCCCAATGGAGCCATAAGAAATAGCATCAAAATCTTATCCTGAATGGATAGCCCGAACTTGCCTCCTCAGTGGAAGGTTCATAATCCCAATCCCTAGTGGATTATAGATTCTTATCTCCAAATGATATGCACCCAAACAAATCATATTCATAATCAAACTCAAATCCATATCCCCTGCCAGAGATAGCTTGAACCCGCTCCAGTGAAGGTTCAAATTGGCTCTTTATGCCTTTAGATAATAGAGCTACTTAGCACCAAGATTCATAAATCTATCTACCTTTTGGGTTTAGGTATAGATCATTTTCATTAGTGTTTGCAGTCTTTTGGACATTGTTGATCATCTTGGTCAATGCTTGTATGCAATGTGCCTTGTCAATTACACCACACATATTGGGGGTCCTTTTGTTGACCTTACTTTTAGAGTGAATTCTCAAACTCTTGTTCTTAGACCTAAGAACCTTCTAGACTCTAAGGTTTCCTTAGTCATAAGATGCTTCTGATTAGGTGAACACTTAACCTAAGCTAGAGACTTAGAAGGGTTATATTAGGATTAGGCCATGCCTTAGAGACTTAGGAAAATCACCTACCTTACAGCTAAATCCAATCCATGTACACCTTCTTAAATTTAATTAAAATTTAAATTTCCAGTAAACCTCAATCTTTCTAATCCAAATCTAAGTCCAAACTCAATTCCAAATGATTGAAACCAAACATCAAATCCAAACTTGAAATCCTTCCCAAGCCCTTTAATCAACCTTCATGAACTTATCCAAATTCTCATCCAATTCAATACAAACTCAGTTAATTTTTTTATAAATCAATTGTACCTTCAATTATCATCTCAAATATAAATGAAATATAAATTCAAATAGCCAAAACTAAATCCAAAATCAAATCAAATCCCAATTTAAACCATTTAAGACATTTCCTTGAACTTAGCCATAACCCATCTAAATGAAGGCAAAATCAATGGATTTTCTCTTGAATCAATCATTCCTTCAATCATCTAGTTAAATATAAATGAAAGCTACAATCATCTAGTCAAGCCAAAATCAACCCAAGTCAAACCCAACCTAGCATTTGACTTGAAATATTCAAATGAACCAAAACTTAGTTGAATTTAAACAAATAGCAATTGAAATTATTTATCAATCTCAAATATATATATATAAACTCAACTAAATCAAACTCAACCCAAAATCAACCCAACTAAATCCAATTAGTTCACATGACCCAAAGTGGCCAATTTGACCTACATGAACCAAAATCCAATTCAATCCAAATAAAAGTGAATTAAGTCAATACAAACTTCATGCCATCATTGTTGATCACCCTAGGATGATCAATTGATATAAATTAGGTCAAGTCAACTAGCCCATTGACCAAGTCAACCCTTTATATATGAAAACTAGCCAAATTACAACCTAAGCCAAATCCATTGAATCCAATGATTCAAATCAACCCAAAATCAACATTTAAACATTACTTGACCTTTAATTGAGCCAAACCTCCAATTAGCCCTCTTTACCAAAGTTGACCCAAATTACAATAAAGGGGTAAATTAGACTAAACCCAAACTAAATCCAAATTAATTCAAACCAAAGCTTACAATCCTCTCTAAATAGTCACATGAACTTGACCTAACCCTTGGTTTGACCTAATTTGACCAATTGGTCAACCTAACCCATTTTGATCCAATTTGACCCAAATGGGTAAATTTGAGCCAATCTTAACCAAATGAACTCCAAATGACATAAAATTTGGTCCAACTCACTTTTGACTCATTTCAAATCAACATAAATCAAATTTAATGCCAAATGACCACTCTAACCTTGGGCTAAGGGTATAACATAAGACAAAACACCTATGTAAATGGTAATTTCTCTTCTTTGGCCACTTGACACTCATCCATTAGTCCACCTAGGCTCCAAGGATCTTGTCCAACAGCAAGAGATGGTTGGGTTAGCCGTCACTCATGGGGAGGAGAAATCCCCCGCCCCCTCTTACTTTGGAATACTTAGCAGGAAGGACATCCACTTCCCTTTGCTAGGATAGCCACTTGTCCTTCATAGCAGCCACCTCCCATGCCTTGGCCAACCAAATTATGCCACCTAAGGAGAATTACAACCACCCCATGCCAAGCACACCCACATGAATCCAATAATCACCATGAATGAGTTTATTTTCGGCCATTGCAAGGAGACCAAAAATAGAAAGGCAAAAACTCCTCCTCACACACTCATTTCACTCTCCAAGAGCTCCAAAACCAACTAACAACCATTGCCATTTTTTTTGAGCAAAATCTATCAAAATCTAGTGGATTGACAAGAAAGTGATGACCATTGGTGGATACATTATTTTGATGTGAAACAAAATCCCAAACTGATTCAAAGCTTCTTCTTGCCCTCGGGGCGATCATCACCACGAAAATTATCCACGGTGATGTAAATTTTAAGAATCGTAGTTGGCCTTTGGTTCTTTTATGTGTAATAATTTTTGCTCAATTTTAGGAATTTTCTTTAGATTACCCTTACATTTTTTTTTTATTTTACATCATCCCCATGCAGGTGATTTTTGATGAAGATCGCCGAAACATTGAGCCTAAAATGAAGTTTTCCATTCAATTATTTTACAAGAATCACAAAATCACTCTCAAAATAATGTTCCATCGGCCTCTTCGTCAATCACCCACCGATCCGATCTCCTCTTGAGGAGATGGATGGCTCAAATTGAATCATGCAAATCTAATTGGCGGATCACACTCGGATCCGTGGATGCATGTATCCACGGACCATCGATCCATGATGGAGACGATCGATCCGCATGTTGTCCACATTCTTGCTCATCTACTTAGCACCACCGACCCGGTCACTCATCACATTGTGGTCAAGTCAACCCCACATAGGCGGGTTAAGTAAGAAATTAGGGATTTTATGCTTTTTAAAAATTAATTAAAAACACCTCAAACTTCAAAAAATTATAAATAAAATAAAATACTTTACTAAAAATTGCAAATAAGGGAACATTAGATTTGTCTTTTTGAGAGGTATCGAATGAATCCATAAGCCCCAAATTTTACTGAATATTTTGATCTTAATTTAAGTTTTATAAGCAATCAAATTTTATTAATTAAACCAAAAAGCCACATCAGATTGATATGAAATTTATAGAAAATAAAATTGAGCTTAAAATCTACCTACCATAAAAATTTCAAGTCAAAAGGATTCTTGGATTGGAAGATACTGTATTCTGAAGTTCAAATAGTTAAAATATATTAATGGACTTTATAAAAATCATGGAAAATCATTTAAATCAACTAGAACTTTGAAAAATAATAACAAATCATAGAAAAATCATAAAAATGCAAGTAAATATTTATTTTGAAGGTATTTCAGTAAGATTCAATTAAAATTGTTCCCAACTAATTTTGAATAGTAATTAAGGCTTAATTTAAGTTTAATTATAAATTTAATTAGCTTAATTACTCTTTATTTACCTGGGTAATTAATCCCAAACTTTCTTAGGATGATTAATGGGATGACCTCTACCTCCCATAATTTTCTTGGGATTATTGCTTGGTTAATTAGGGAAATTGGCTGTCTTAAGTTGCATTACTTTTCTAATTAAATCGGCAATTAATTAATATTCTAAATAGTAAGAAAATAATTAATTAAGCTTGCCAATCATTATAAAATAGTGAATGGGCATGGGGAATGAGTTTGGAACCTCTTTCCCAATCTTTTCCCTAAGTCCATTTCACTTGAATGAAAATTAATTAATTTGGGATTAATTGATGGTCTAATTCATTAATTAAATTGCTTAATTATTCAATTTGAAACTATAATCACATGGAATCTTAATTAATCAATTCATGGGTAGATCTTTAGGCGTTCAATAACCTAAAAAAATTTAAGGAAATTATGGTTAACCCACATGTGTGGGAAAACTATGAAAGTACTTAATTAAGTTTCTTAACTTAATTAATCTCAAATTGTGAGCTAATTGCATTAGGCCTCTTTCATTTCTTAGGTTTATTGCTGATTTAATATCCAATGTATATACATATCATTTTGGCTCATAATTACTTGGTTAATTAAATTAAGGCAACATAGGTAAGGGTAATTTAATGGATTTAATGCATAGTACAACCTAGTTAACCCATAAAATCAACTTAATTACTTATCATTAAACCAAATAAAATCACAAACATGGGAATGGGTTAGGATCATCAAACTTTTCTCATTTCTTCAAACCAAATCAAATATAAAATTGAAAGTGATAATTAAAAAGCCTTGATTTTCTTTAAATGCTTCTTTTATTTGATTTTCTTAGAATTAAATTAATTGAATAAACTCACATGTTTATGCTTATTCATTCCTTTCCAATCATGTTAGATTTGTATGTAAATTAAAATCATATATTCATCTTTTCAAAATTAGTTAAATCAAATGGTTTTCCTTTATGTCAAGCTTGCATGTGTTGATTTATTTTATAATATGTATGGCTATTATCACTATTTAATCCAAATGTATTCTCCAAAGCTTATAAATGAATTGATACAAATGCTATGAATGCTAGTTATAAATACATAAGAGATGTATGTGATTATAGCTTAAATGTATGAAGTGAAGCTCCTTTCCTTTTATTCATGTATTGATTTATATAAGTGTGAATTTTAATGGGTATATAGTCTTGACATCTCAGGAATACGAAGCTTTAGTTAGCCCCAAGGAGGTCATTTGATTACCTCACTTCCCTAGTTTAACAATGACATGTACAACATTGTATTTCATTCTGATGTATTTCAATACTAGAATTTGGATGAGGCTTTAATACATAATACATAAATGATTCAATCAAATTAAATATCATTTTTTTGCATGATTTTGATTCTCCAAATTATGAATACATGTGTATGTATCTACAACAAGCGGTATATAGTCTGGACATCCCGAGAATACAAGGCTTTAGTTAGCCTTTCACATTGAATAGTATTATTTAAAGAGAACCTAAACTTAGGATTAATCTAAATTGTGTAATAAGCTGTTCACTAAAAAGAACTAAATAAAAATAGCATGGTTTAAAAAGTGGTTTAAGGTAGGGATGAAAGAGGGCAACCTCTTTTCTTCTCTTTACAACATATAGTTGGTAGGTGTAGGTCATATGAAATAAAAGAAAACATAAATTAAAACTTGCAAATCAATTAAAGCATTTGAAGTGAAACCACCCTTTAAATTGAATCTTTCTACACTTAGAAAATCTTAACTCTAAAGCCTAATTAGGACATATGAGACAAAGCCTTAATACACACACATTAGATTTAGTCACCACTTCTAGCCTTATGTTAGGACGATGCATGTTGTGATGTATGTTTTATTTTATGATGTATTATTTTGGACTGGATGTTATGGTGTATGTTTTGTAGATTGGATGGTAGGCCGTGATTAGCCTAATCATGTTTTTTATAGGGGATTATGTTTAAGAGGTCACTTAAAAATAAATATCAATGCTCTCTTTGCAGGTTGCTTAAACCTCTAAGCATAATCAAAGTTAGGACAGGTAGGCTTTGTTACCCATGTGAAGGGTGCTAAGTTTAAATTATATATAATTGCTTGGGTTATATGTGTTTTTAGCTAACACTTGTATTGTAGGTGTAGTTAGATTTTCTTTTCTATTTTTAATTTAATTTTAAAATAAGAATTATGATTAGTTCTTTAAGGGGATAAGGATGAGCATTGGCCAGAAGGCTTTAACTTGGGATTACTTTTCCATCCTTGCATGATAGTGGAATTCTTGACTTATTAGGGCATACCTTGTGTTATAAAACACCCCTTTCTTGCTGATTTATCTAACAACCTTATTTCATCATGCATGTAGGCATTAAAAACCCAAAGCCTATGTCAAAATGAAGTATCAGAATAAATAAAATTTGAAAAAAATTTTGCACTAGACTAAGTCATATGCTCATACCACTCATGCTCTAGTCTCTAAGAGAGTGGGTTTAAGGTTTCTTTCTAATTAAATAATAGCCTAACTAATCTTGCAAATCATATGACCAACCTTCATGGATTTAAAGCATAAGAGGGTTAGGCCTCTAAGTGGTTGTAAGTCCAGTAGTCAAACGGTTTATCCTCACTTATGGAGTTAAACCATATGCCCATTTTCACATAGATTTAGGTCACGCTTTGGCTTATGCTAAAGCTCCCTAGATTTAGGATTTGAGGTGCATATTTTGTTTTGGGCTACAAGTATAAATCCTCACCTCTTAGGCATCTCCATAATCTTGTGTTGTTGGATTATAAGTCTAGCTTTATAATGCATGTAAACTTTAACAAAATTAATTTTCCTTTTAATTTCAAAATTATAAAGCCCAATTATAGGATAGGTTACAATGCTCACTATGTATTCTAGTATCAAGAGCATTCCCTACTCATTTCCTTTGGCTTAGATAATAAGTCTTCTCCTTGAGTTTTCCCACTTGATTTTCCAATACAACTAATCCTTTCATAGTCATCCTTGAAATATTTAAAGACCTTAATTGCTACTTTAATCAGAGTATTCTAAAGGGATTCACATCCTTAGGATGTAATTAACTATGGAGGCATCCTGAAGAGAACTTAATGAACACGGCAATATTACTTTTACTTTTCCATGAAAAGTAGGAAAGATCTCAGAGTTGAAGACCCATCATGCCTTAAGGTCCTTATTAAGTGATTGGGTCCTATTTTTTAAGATAGTGCATCTTTGCTTAATGTCATACCCGATCATTTCAACAAGTATCCCTAAGATCTGAAAGGTGTCCCACATCTCAAAAATAAACACCACACACACCAAGTTTTTTAAGACACAAGCGATGACATAGAAAAAAAATGAGCATGCATAGAGCAAATCAAAAACCCTAGATAACTACAGCTGTCTCTACTACAATGACATAGATCCATAAGCTACAGATCAGATCCGTCATTCTTCAATTTCTTTAGTTCCCATCAAAACCACCCCGACCTCTCGAGTAGCGGGAAACATAAGCTGCGGTAAGTGCAAATCACTAGAAGATAAAATAACCACACAAAAGGGGGCCAAAGACAGCTATCAACCATTAGAAACCAAAAAGTCCATTCCAAAAGGCTCAGCAAAGGTTTGGCCACCACATCAAAAGGCTTCAACAAATTATCCAACAAATAGGAAAAGACCAACAAGGAAAAACATCAAACAACCAAGACTCCAAGGACAACTAAAAGTCCTCCAACCAAACCAACTAAGTAAAAAAACTATAAAGAAACCACTAGAGAATAACCCATCATAAGTAACCAACAAAGGATGCATCCCCAAGGAAAAGTAGAAAACCATGAAAGCACCACACAACAAAGGTCCAAAAGAAGCACAACCACCATAGAAGGTAATAGCGACTAGCCAATACTAAAAAAAAAACTTCCCCAACAATAAAGACTATCATGATAGGATGCATAATAACAATGTAAAACCAATTGTAAACAACCACCAATAAAGGCTAATCCTAAGAGAATAACCAAACACAATAGGCAAAGAAAGACCCATAAATAATAAGGAATTGGAGGAACCCCTAAAAAGTTTCCGAAACTCTCCAAAAGGAGGGCTAGAAAGGAAACAACCAGAGTTCTCACTAGGAAGGCCACCCATTCAACCATGAAAAACCCATAAAAAGTAATTAGAGTTCAAGAGGAGAGCCAACAAACCAAATAGTGCAAAAATAGAATAAAGCTAGAGCCAAAACCATCTCATCCACCATCAACAAGAGTAACATGCCAGAGAAGATAGCAGCCACTAGGTTGAAAAAATTAAGTCAACCCAGGATAGAAAGATAGGAACCACTATGTAGCAACCACCAAGCCAACATAGAAGGAAGAAGTCAAAAATATAACCCATCTTAGGCCAAAAAGTGAAAATAAGTTTAGGGTTTAGGGTTTAGGGCTAGGGTTTAGGGTTTAGGGTTTAGGGTTCAGGGTTTGAGGTTTAGGGTTTAGGGTTTAGGGTTGTACGGCTTTGGGTTAGGGGTTTTGGGTTCAGGGTTATAGTGTGGTTTAGGGTTTAGGGTTAGTTTAAGGTTTAGGGTTTAGGGTTTAGGTTAGTTTAGGGTTTAGGGTTTAAGATTTATAGTTTTTTAGGATTTATAGTTTAGTGTTTTGGGGTTAAGGTTTAAGGTTAATGATTTTTTAGGGTTTAGGGTTATTTTTTTAAATTAAGTAAACTCGTACATTTAAGTTTATTTAGTTTATTTTTTATTTATTTTAGTTAATTTTATCTTTTCTTTTTGTTTATGTTTATTTTATATTTTTATTTAGTTTAATTTATTTATTTTATGATTTTTTAATTTAGTTTAGGTTTTTTATTATAATTTATTTTTTAGGTTTAAATTTAGGTTTATGTTTATTTTTATTTTCAGTTTAATTTTATTTTATTTTTTTAGGTTTAGGTTTTATTTTTTTTTTTTATTTTAGGTTTAGATTTAGGTTTTCATTTAATTTTTTTAGGTTTTGATTATATATTTTTATTTTAGGTTTATTTTTATATTTTATTTTTTAGTTTAGGTTTAGGTTTATTTTCAGTTTATTTTATTTTATTTAGTTTAAGGTGTCAGTTTTGTTCACTTTAGCTTTATGTTTATGTTTTATTTATTTTAGTTTATGCTTATGTTTATTTTATTTTGTTTCTTTAATGTTTTGGTTATTATTATCTATTTTTAGGTTTATTTTTAGGTTTAGGTTTTTATTTAGGTTTTATTTTATTTTATTTTATTTTTATTTTATTTTAGGTTTTACATTTAACTTTTATGTTATTTAGGTTTATTTCATTTTTTTAATTTAGTTTAGTTTTTATTTTTTTATTTTATTTTATTTTTAGGTTTAATTTTAGGTTTAGGTTGAGGGTTTGAGTTTTAGGGTTTACGGTTGTAGGTTTTAGCACTTAGGTTTAGGGTTTAGGGTTTAGGGTTTATGATTAAGGGTTTTTGGGTTTAGGGTTTAGGGTTTTAAGATTTAGGGTTCAGGGTATAGGGTTAGTTTTAGGGTTTATTATTTAGGCTTTAGGGTTTAGTGTTTAGGCTTTAGGGTTTAAGGTTTTTAGGGTTTAGGGTTTATGGTTTTGGTTTTTAGAGTTTAAAATTTATGGTTCAGGGTTTGGGTTTTAAGGTTTAGTGTTTAGATTTGTAGGGTTTAGGGTTTAGAGTTTAGGGATTTGGATTTAGGGTTTTAGGGTTTAAGGTTTAAAGTTAGGGTTTAGGGTTGTGGGTTTAGGGTGTAGGGGTGTGGGTTTAGGATTTAGGGTTTAGTGTTAGTTTTAGGGGTTAGGGTTTAGGGTTAGGGTTTTTTTATTTTTTTAAATTAAGTGAACTTGTAAGTTTAGGTTATTTAGTTCATTTAGTTTCTTTTTTTGTTTATTTTAGTTTATTTTAATTATTTATTTTTATTTAAGTATATTTTTATTTTTATATTATTTAATTTATTTATTTTAGGTTTTTTATTTTAGTTTATTTTTTAGGTTTAGGTTTAGGTTTAGCTTTAGGTTTAGGTTTATTTTTAGTTTAGTTTTATTTTTATTTTATTTTCTTGTTTAGGTTTTATTTATTATTTTAAAGTTTAGGTTTAGTTTTTATTTTTTATTTTTTATTTTTTTTAGATTTTAGGTTTTAGGTTTTTATTTTAGGTTTATTTTTAGGTTTTATTTTTTAGTTTATATTTTATGTTTATTTTTAGTTTATTTTTTTATTTAATTTAGGTTTAGGTTTAGGTTTTATTTATTTTAGTTTTATTTATTTTATTTTAGTTTATTTTAGTTTTTTTTTGGGTTTATTTTATTTTTATTTTAGGTTTAGGTTTTTTCTTAGTTTAGCATTTAGGTTTTATTTTTTATTTATTTTTACATTTTACTTTTATGTTTACTTTTTAGGTTTAGGTTTTTAGTTAATTTTTATTTTATTTTATTTTAGGTTTATTTTATTTTTTTTTGGTTTAGTTTTTATTTTATTTAGGTCTTTTAATTTTTTAGTTTAGTTTAGGGTTTTATTTTGTTTTAATTTATTTTAGTTTTTATTTTTCTTTTTTATTTTTTTAGGTTTAGGTCTAGGTTTAAATTTTAATTTAGTTTATTTTATTATTTTATTATGGTTTAATTTTTTTTTTTTTTAGGTTTTATTTTGTTTATGTTTAGGTTTTCAGCTTTGAGGGTTTAGGTTTTAAGGTTAGTTTAGGGTTAAGGGTTAACAGTTTAGGATTTGGAGTTTAGGGTTTAGGGTTTTAGGTTTAGGGTTTAGGTTTTAGGGTTTAGGGTTTCTAGAGTTTAGGGTTTAGAGTTTAGGTTTTAGGTTTAGGGTTCAAGTTTTAGTTTAGGATTTAGGGTTTTTAGTTTTTTTTAATAGAGAACAACTTTAAAATCATCAACCATGTAGGACACCGAGTTTTCTAAGGCACAAGCAATGACATAAATAAAAAATGAGCTCGCATACAGTAAATCAAAAACCCTAGGTAAATATAATCTCTATTATAAATACACAGTTCCATAAGCAGTAGATCGGATAAACCATTCTTTAGGTTCTCTAGTTTTGATTAGAACCACCTCGACCTCTCGAGTAGCAGGATCCACCATCATATCCCTGATCTCTCCCACTGCCACCACCGCAGATGTAACCTCCATCGCTCCTTCCGCTTCCATAACCACCCTTTGCTCAGACCACCACCTTCATATCCATTAGCACCTCCAAATCCCCCACCAACACTACGATAACTGCCACCTCCACCTTAGCCTCCACCAGATGTAAACTGAGCCTGGTTAATGGTGATGTTCTTGCTATCTAAGTTATGCCCATTCTTATGGTTTAGGTTTAGGTTTAGGTTTATTAGGTTTTAGGGTTTAGGTTTATTTTTTAATTTATTTAGTTACTTTATGTTTAAGTTTAGGGTTTGGGGTTAAGGTTTAGCATTTAGGTTTTAGGGTTTATGGTTTAGAGTTTAAAGTTTAGGGTTTAGGGTTTTAAGTTTTATGCTTTTAGGGTTTATGTTTTAGGGTTTAGGGTTTTTTAGGGTTTTTTTAGGGTTTATGGTTTAGGATTTAGGGTTTAAATTTTTTTTAAAAAAAAAGTAAACTATAGGTTTAGGTTTATTTAGTATATTTAGTTTATTTATTATTTATTTTAGTTTACTTTATTTTTTATTTTTATTTAGGTTTATCTTTTATTTCTATTTAGTTTAGTTTATTTATTTTAGGTTTTTTTTATCTAGTTTTTATTTTAGTTTATTTTTTTAGGTTTAGGTTTATTTTTGAATTGAGTTTTATTTTTATTTTATTTTTTTAGGTTTAGGTTTTATTTTTTATTTTTAGGTTTAGGTTTAGTATTTTATTTTATTTTTTTAAGTTTAGTTCTTAGGTTTTTATTTTAGGTTTATTTTTAGGTTTTATTTTTAGTTTAGGTTTATGTTTATTTTAAGTTTATTTTATTTTATTTAGTTTAGGTTTAGGTTTAGGTTTAGTTTATTTTAGGCTTAGGTTTAAGTTTTATTTATTTTAGTTTAGGTTTTGGTTTATTTTATTTTTATTTTATATTTAGGTTTTATTAATATATTTTTAGGTTTATTTTTTAGCTTTCATTTTTTATTTAGTTTTTATTTTATTTTATTTTAGGTTTTATTTTATTCTTATTTTACGTTTAATTTTTATTATATTTAGGTTTCTTATTCTTGGCTTTAATTTATTTTTAGTTTAGATTAAGTTTTTATTTAAGATATTTTAGTTTTCTTATTTTTTATTTTAATTTATTTTTAGGTTTAGGTTTAGGCTTTAGTTTAGGTTTTTATTTTATTTTATTTTTTATTTTATTTAGGATTAAGTTTATTAATTTATAATATTTTTATATTTTATTTAATTAAGGTTTAGGTTTTTAGGTTTTTAGGGTTTAGGGTTTAGAGTTTAAGGTTTAGAATTTAAGGTTAGGATTGAGGGTTTAGTGTTTAGGGTTTAGTGTTTAGGCTTTAGGGTTTAGGGTTTTTAGGTTAGGGTTTAAGGTTTTGGGTTAACAGTTTAGGCTTTAACGTTTAGGGTTTTTAAGATTTATGATTTAGGGTTTAGGGTTTAACATTTAGGGTTAGCTTAGCATTTAGGGTTAGATTATGAATTAGGGTTTAGGGTTTAGTGTTTTTAGGGTCTAATGTTTAGGGTTTAGGGTTTAAGGTTTAATGTTTAAGGTTTAGGGTTGCAGGTTTAGGATTTAAGTTTTTTGGTTTAGGGTTTAAGATTTAGGATTTAGGGTTTAAGGTTTTTTTAAATTAGGTGAATTGGTAGGTTTAGGGTTTAGTTTAGGTTTTTAGGGTTTAGGTTTAGTTTAGGGTTTAGGGTTTAGAGTTTGGGGTTTAGGGTTTTCGGTTTTGGGTTTTGGGTTGTAGGTTTTATGGTTTAGGATTTAGGGTTTAGGGTTTAGGTTTTAGGTTTAGCATTCAGGTTTTAGTTTAGGGTTTAGGGTTTTTGTTTTTTTTCAAGAGAGAACAAATTTAGATTCAACATTTCTTCTTTTCGATTTCATTAACCGAGTAACCCAAAAAGTTTTCATAGACAAGATAAAGATAAAATGACGTAGAAACAAATCAAAACCCTAGATAACTAGAATCATTTCTACTGTCAACACAGTTTAGGTTTTAGGTTTTAGGTTTAGGGATTAGGTTTTAGTTTAGGGTTTTGGGTTTAGGGTTTAAGGTTCAGGTTTTAGGTTTTCTTTTTTTTTTTTTTTTAGTTTAGAGTTTTGGGTTTAGGGTTAGTTCTAGGGTTTAGGGTTTTTAATTTCTTATTTTTTTAAAATTAAGTAAATTGGTAGTTTTAGGATTATTTAGTTTACTTTTTATTTATTTTAGTTTATTTCATTTTTATTTTCATTTAGATTTATTTTTATTTTTATTTAATTTAGTTTATTTATTTTAGTTTAGATTTTTTATTTTAGTTTATTTTTTAGGTTTAACTTTTGGTTTAGATTTATTTTTTTAGTTTAGTTTTATTTTATTTTATTTTGTAGGTTTAGGTTTTATGTTTTATTTTCAGTTTTAAGTTTAGGTTTTTATTTAATTTTTTTAGAATTAGGTTTTAGGTTTTGATTTTAGGTTTATTTTTGGGTTTTATTTTTTAGTTTAGGCTTTAAGGTTTTTTAAAAATAAATTAAGTAAATTAGTAGGTTTAGGTTTATTTAATTTATTTAGTATATTTATTATGTATTTTAGATTATTTTATTTTTTATTTTTATTTAGGTTTTATTTTAAGGTTTACTTTTTGGGTTAAGGTTTTTATTTATTTTTTATTTTATTTTATCTTAGGTTTATTTTAATTTTATTTAATGTTTAGTTTAGATTTTATTTAGGTTTTTTATTTTTTGGTTTATTTTAATTTTTTTAGTATATGTTTTTGTTTATTTTATTTTAATTTAGTTTTTTTTAATTTTATTTTATTTTTAGGTTTAGGTCTAGGTATAGGTTTAGGTTTAGGTTTTAGTTTAGGTTTTTAGTTTATTTTATTTTATTTTTTCATTTAGGTTTAGGTTTTTGGGTTTATTAGGGTTTAGTGTTTAAGGTATAGGGTTTAGGGTTTATGTTTTAGTTTAGGGTTTAGGGTTTAGGCTTTAAGGTTTAGGGTTTATGATTTTTATGTTATCAAAATGTAGGGTTTAGGGTTTAGGGTTTAGGGTTTAGCACTTTTTAGGGTTGAGGGTTTTAGAGTTCGCAGTTTAGGGTTTTTTATTATTTTTTATTATTTATTTATTTTTAAATTAAGTAAACCTGTAGGTTTATGTTTATTTAGTTTATTTCATTTTTTATTTTTATTTAGATTTATTTATTTATTTTATTATTTTTATTTAGTTTAGTTTATTTATTTTAGTTTAGGTTTTGTATTTTAGTTCATTTTTTAAGTTTAGGTTTAGGTTTAGATTTATTTTTTAGTTTAGTTTTATTTTTATTTATTTTTATAGGTTTAAATTTTATGTTATATTTTTAGGTTTAGGTTTAGCTTTTTATTTTATTATTTTAGGATTAGGCTTTAGGTTTTTATTTTAGGTTTATTTTTAGGTTTTATTTTGTAGTTTAGGGTTTAGGGTTTTTTTAAAAAAATTAAGTAAACTTATAGGTTAGGTTATTTATGTTTTTTATAATATATTTTTTTTCTTTTATTTTTATTTTATTTAGGTTTATTTTTAATATAAATTAATTTAATTTATTTATATTAGGTTTATTTATTTTAGTTTAGATTTTTTTATTATGGTTTATTTTTTTTAGTTTTATTTTTATTTTATTTTTTAGGTATAGGTTTTTTTTTATTAATAGGTTTAGGTTTAAGTTATTATTTTAATTTTTTTAGGTTTAGCTTTAAGGTTTTTATTTTAGGTTTATTTTTAGGTATTTTCTTTAGTTTAGGCTTAGCTTTATTGTTAGTTTATTTTATTTTATTTAATTTAGGTTTAGGAGTAGGTTTTGGTTTTATTTATTTTATTTTAGGCTTAGGTTTATTTTTTTTTTATTTTATTTATTTATTTTAGGATTAAATTTTTTTAGATTAGGGTTTAGGTGTTATTTTTTATTTATTTTTAGGTTTTATTGTTAGGTTTATTTTTTAGGTTTAGGTTTTTATTTAGTTTTTATTTTATTTTATCTTTGACTTATTTTATTTTTATTTTAGTTTTATTTTTAATTTTATTTAGGTTTATTTTAATTTTTATTTAGTTTAGGTTTTTATTTATTTTATTTTAGTTTAGTTTTTATTTTCTATTTTAATTTTTTTTTAGGTTTTGGTTTAGGTTTAGTTTTAGGTTTAGGTTTAGGTTTAGGTTTTAGTTTAGGGGTTTCATTTATTTTCTTTTATTTTATTTATTTAGGTTTAGGTTTTAGGGCTTTGGGTTTAGGGTTTAGGGTTTAGGGTTTTTATGGTTTAGGGTTTGGGGTTTAGATTTTAGGTTTAGTGTTTCTATTTTAGTTTAGGATTTAGGGTTTAAAGTTTAGTGTTTATGGTTTTTTTCATAGAGTTTAGGGTTTAGGGTTTAGGGTTTTAGGGTTTAGGGTTTTGGGTTTAAGGATTATGGTTTTAGGGTTAACCGTTAAGGGTTTAGGGTTGTAGGTTTAGTGTTTAGGGTTTAGGGTCTAGGGTTAACTTTCGGGATTAGGGTTTAGGGTTAAGGTTTTTTTTTATTTTTATTATTTTATTTTTTTAAAATTAAGCTAGTTCATTTTGGTTTATTTAGTTTATTTTTTATTTATTATAGTTTACTTTATTTTTAATTTTTATTTAGTATTTTTTTTAGTTTAGTTTATTTATTTTATTTTTTTTATTTAGGTTTAGCTTTATGTTTATTTTTTCATTTAGTATTATTTTTATTTTATTTTTTAGATTTAGGTTTTATTTTTTATTTTTAGATTTAGGTTTACATTTTTATTTTATTTTTTTAGGTTCAAGTTTTAGGTTTTTATTTTTAGTTTATTTATAAGTTTAATTTTTTAGTTTATGATTTAGGATCTTTTAAAAAAAATTAAGTAAACGAGTAAGTTTAGGTTTATTTTAATTTATTTTGATTTTGAATTTTTATTTAGGTTTATTATTATTTTTATTTAGTTTAGTTTATTTATATTAGGTTTATTTATTTCAGTTTAGGTTTTTTTATTTTAGTTTATTTTTTAGGTTTAGGTTTAAGTTTAGGTTTATTTTTTAGTTTAGTTTTTTTTTAATTTTATTTTTTAGGTTTAGGATTTATTTTTTATTATCTGGTTTAAGTTTAGGTTTTTATTTTTTTTAAGTTTAGGTTTTAGGATGCTATTTTATGTTTTTTAGGTTATATTTTTTAGTTTAGGCTTATATTTATTTTCATTTTAATTTATTTTATTTCGTTTAGGTTTAGGTTTAGGTTTCATTTATTTTAGGTTTAGGTTTAGGTTTTATTTATTTTAGTTTAGGTTTAGGTTTATTTTATTTTGTTGATTTTATTTTTATTTTAGGTTTTATTTTTTTTAGTTTAGAGTTTAGGTGTTATTTTTTATTTATTTGTAAGTTTTATTTTTATGTTTATTTTTTAGGTTTAGGTTTTATTTAGTTTTTATTTTATTTTATCTTAGGTTTAATTTTTATTATATTTAGGTTTTATTAGGTTTAATTTTTTTTGGTTTAGTTTAGGTTTTATTTATTTTATTTTAGTTTAGTTTTTATTTTATATTTTATTTTATTTTTAGGTTTAGGTTTAGGTTTTGTTTAGGATCTTTTATTTTTTTATTTTATTTTGTTATTTAGATTTATGTTTTAGGATTTAGGGTTTACGGTTTATGGTTTATGGTTTTATTAGATTTAGTGTTTAGGGTTTAGGGTTTAGAGTTTATTGTTTAGGGTTTGGTGTTTTAGGGTTTAGGGTTTAGGGTTTAGGTTTTAGGTTGAGGGTTTAATGTTTAGGGTTTAGGGTTTTTTTTTAAGTTTAGGGTTTAGGGTTTAGGGTTTTAGGGTTTAGGTTTTAGGGTTTAGGGTTTAGGGTTTAGCGTTTAGGGTTTTAGTGTTTAGGGTTGTAGGTTTAGGGTTGTAGGTTTAGGGTTTAGGGTTTAGGGTCAGGTTTATTTATTTATTTATTTTTTTAAGTTAAGTAAAATGGTAGGTTTAGGTTTATTTAGGTTTTTTTTTATTTATTTTAGTTTATTTTCTTTTTTATGTTTATTTAGGTTTATTTTAATTTATATTTAGTTTAATTTATTTATTTTAATTTAGGTTTTTTATTTTAGTTTTATTTTTAGATTTAGGTTTAGGTTTAGGTTTAAATTTATTTTTTTAGTTTAGTTTTATTTTTACTTTATTTTTTAGAATTAGGTTTTATTTTTTATTTTAAGGTTTAGGTTTAAGTTTTTTTTTTAGGTTTAGGTTTTTGGTTTTCATTTTATATTCATTTTTAGGTTTTAATTTTTAGTTTAGGTTTAGGTTTATTGTTTTATATTATTTTATTTATTTACTTTAGTTATGGATGTTTTTATGAGGCATTTACAAGAAGATGTACCTTGGTGTATGCTTTTTGCTGATGACATTCTTCTTGTTGATAAGACTAGAGAGGGAGTCCAACAAAAACTTGAATTATGGAGGTCAACTTTAGAGTCTAAAGGTTTTATTTAAGTAGATCTAAAACTGAATATATGGAGTGTAATTTTAGTTGTAGAAGTTTTAGTGATAGTGTTGTGACTTTAGGTGATCAAGTCATTAATAAGAGTGGCGATTGATATTTAGGCTCTATTGTCCAAAATGATGGTGAAATAGATGGAGATGTTATTAGTAGAATTCAAGTTGGATGGTTGAAGTGGAGGAATGCATCGGCTATTATGTGATAAAGTTCCACTTAAACTTAAGGGAAAATTTTATAAGATGGTGGTAAGACAATGACTTATGTGCATGTTTGTAATAAAAGAGAAGCATAAGACTAAGTTAAGTGTTCTGAGATGAGGATGCTTAGGTGGATGAGTGACTTTACTCTTAGAGATAGAATGCAAAATGAGTATGTTGGGAAAAAGTTGGAGTAGCTCAATGGTAGATAGGAGAGTGCCTTGATGGTTTGGCCACATAAAGCGTTAGCGTCGATCCATTAGGAGAGAGTAGATGCATTAGATTTGAATGTTAAGAAAGAGGTAAAGACATGGTTAAGATGTATAAATATTGATCTTAGTATACTTTAGATTAGATGAGAATTTGACACATAATAGGACACAATGGAGACGAAGGATTCATGTAGTCGACCCCACCTAGTGGGATTAAGGCTTGTTGTTGTTGTTGTTGTTGTTGTTTAGGTTTAGGTTTAAGTTTTATTTATTTTATTTTAAGTTTAGGTTTATTTTATTTTTATTTCAGGTTTAGGTTTTTTTTTATTTAGGATTAAGGTTTTATTTTTTTTTTTTTTAGGTTTATTTTTTAGGTTTAGGATTTTTAGTTTTATTTTATTTTTTAGGATTAGTTTTTTTTATTTTTTATTTTTTTTTTAGTTTAGGTTTTATTTATTTATATTTTAGTTTAGTTTTATTTTATTTTATTTAGGTTTTAGGTTTAGGTTTAGGTTTTAGTTTATATTTTATTTATTTTTTATTTTTTTTTTTTTAGGTTTTCATTATTATACTTTTATGTTTTATTTAGTTTAGGTTTTAGGTTTAGGGTTTAGGGTTTAGGGTTTAGGGTTTAGGGAGTAGGGTTTAAGGTTTAGGGTTTAAGGATTAGGTTATAAGGTTTAAGCTTTAGGGTTTAGGTTTAGGGTTTAGGGTTTAGGGTTTTAGGGTTTAAGGATAGGGTTTAGGTTTAGGTAGTTTATGGTTTAAGTTTTAGTTTAAGTTTAGGATTTTTGGTTTTTTTTTAGAAGAGAACAAATTCTGATTCAACATTTCTTCTTTTTGAATACATCAACCATGTAACACATGAAGCTTTCTAAGACACAAGCCATAACACAGATAAAAAATGAGTATGCATAGAATAAATAAAAACCCTTGATAACTAGAACTATTTCTACTATAAAGAAAGAGTTCCATAAGCAGCTGATCGGATCGACCATTTTTCAGTTTCTCCAGTTTCGAGCAAAACCCCTCCAGACTCTCGAGTAATGGGGTCCACCATCATTTCCCCAATCTCTTCCTCCGTCATCACCATGGCTATCCGTCGCTCCTACTTCCTCCATAACCACGACAACTCCAATCACCTCCTCCATATCCTCAAACACCTCAAGATCCCCCACCACCACTTTTTTAAATCAAAACTGGGAGAATTTTATTGCCAAAAAGTAAGGGATACAAGGTCCTTAAAGGGGATAAATCTCACTGCTATTTATAGAGCTAGGTTAAAAGAGATAAATCCCCTACTTGTTACAAGAAAACCAAAGCAAAAGAAAGAAAAGAAAAAACTAAGAAAGAAACATCACATTCCAAGAAGGGATGCCAAAGCCATTGATTTCTCAAAATCTTCTGAGAGATGCACAAACCACCTATAGCCCCAAAACCTACCACAAATTGGCAAAGAACTTAAGATAGAGATAAGCATCTAAAAATAAGGACAAGCTAAGTACATAAAAGAAATAAATTGATAAAAATCTTAGATAAGGCTCAGGCTCAGTCACATTCATCTCAATGGGTAACAGGTTATGTGAGCATCCAAACTTCAGAAGAAGGGTTACAATCACATATGGTGCTACCAACCAAAAAGATAATTGGGGAAACATCCCAGCCGTCATAGCCAACTTACCTCGATTAAACCAAATAGCCAAGAGCTAGCCAAGTTCCAGTATTTATCATCTTGATTAAATAGGCAACTAACCGAAAAACATCTAATCCATAGTAAAGCAACCAAACAAACAAGGTAGCAGCCAAGAAATAGCCACCAACAAAGCCACCCAAAATAAAAAAACCAAAGCTAAAAAACCATAAATTCATGCAGATCCAATAGCTGCAGCCAGCCATCAAGGCCACCTAGCCAAACATAGCAGCAGGAATCAATAGATATAGCAATAGAGCCAAGAACAGCCAAAACCACAAACAAGTTCATCCCATAATTGAAAGAAATGACAAGCCAATGGGCAATCCATCGAGGCAAGCACACAAAAAAACTTCAAAACCACCAGGAAACTAGATAGTAAATAACATCTCTAGAGAGAGTAACTCAACCCAAGAAGGAACAAAGCCAATGCTAGGCTCATCCAATAATCATGACACCAAATAGCCAAAATTGAAAGCAAAAGGCTAGGAAATATGATAGCCATCAAGTAACCACATGCCAATAAACCCTCACAAGGAAAAGAAGAGGCTAGGGAAAAAGGAAAACAAGCAAGCTCTGAAGCCTTACAATCACCAGGCCATCCTAAAACCAACACAGTAGGAGACCAACAAGAATAGAGAGCCACCAAAACCAGAGGGCAACCAAAGCTCAGTACCAACCATAAATAATCTAGACCTCAAACAAAAGGAGATACCATTCTTAGGGTTCATGTTTAGGTTTATTAGGTTTTAGGGCTTAGGTTTATTCTTTAATTTATTTAGTTAATTTATGTTTAGGTTGAGGGTTTATGGTTTATGGTTTAGGGTTTATGGTTTAAGGTTTTGGGTTTAAAGTTTATGGTTTTAGGGTTTATGATTTTAGGAATACGGTTTAGGGTTTGGGTTTAGGATTTTTTAGGGTTTAGGGTTTAGGGTTTAGGGTTGTAGGTTCTAGGCTTTAGGGTTTAGGTGTTAAGGTTTAGCATTTAGGATTTAGAGATTATGGTTTTTTTTGTAAAAAAAAAGTAACAAGTAAATCGATAGGTTTAGGTTTATCTAGTTTATTTAGTTTATTTTATTTTTTTATTTTTATTTAGGTTTATTTTTTATTTTTATTTAGTTTAGTTTAGTTATTTTAGGTTTATTTATTTTAGTTTATGTTTTTATTTTAGTTTATTTTTTAAGTTTAGATTTATTTTTTGAAGAGTTTTATTTTTTAGGTTTATGGTTTTTTTTTTAGATTTAGGTTTAGGTTTTGGTTTTTATTTTATTTTTTATGTTTAGGTTTTAGATTTTTATTTTAGGTTTATTTTTAGGTTTTATTTTTTAGTTTAGGTTTAGGTTTATTTTTAGTTTATTTTATTTAATTTTATTTAGTTTAAGTTTAGGTTTTATTTTTTTTAGTTTAGTATATTTTAGTTTAGGTTTAGGTTTATTTTATATTGTTTTTTATTTTTATTTTTGGTTTAGGTTTTTTTAGTTTAGGGTTTAGGTCTTTTTTAAGGTTTATTTTTTAGGCTTAGGCTTTTATTTTATTTTATTTTAGATTTATTTTATTTTTATTTTACATTTAGTTTTTATTTTATTTAGGTTTTATTCTTAGGTTTATTTTATTTTTTTAGTTTAGTTTAGGTTTTATTTTATTTTATTTTAGTTTGTTATCATTAGTTTATTTTATTTTATTTTTAGGTTTAGGTTTTAGGTTTTAGTTTAAGCTTTTATTTTATTTTATTTTTTAATTTTATTTAGGTTTAGGTTTTTATATTTATTTTATTTATATGTTTTATTAAGTTTAGGTTTAGGTTTTTAGGTTTTTATAGTTTAAGGTTTAGGGTTTAGGGTTTAGGGTTTAGGGTTTAGAGTTTAGGGATTAGAGTTGTAGGTTTTAGGTTTTAGGGTTTAGGGTTTAGTGTTTAGGGTTTAGGTTTTAAGATTTAGGGTTCACGGTTTAGGCTTTATATTTTAGAGTTTAGGGTTTAGCATTTACATTTTAAGTTTAGGATTCAAGTTTTAGCTAAGGGTTTTGGGTTTTTATTTTTTTTAACAGAGAACAAATTCATATTCATCAATTCTTCTTTTGGTTTCATCAACCAAGTAACATACCAAGTTTTGTAAGACACAAGTCAAGACACAAAAAAATTGAGCACTCAAGAGAAAATCAAAACCAGATAACTGTAGAACCATCTCTATTGTAAAGACATAGTTCCATAATCACTAGATCGAATTGGTCATTCTTCAATTTCTCCAGTTCCCATCAGAACCACCCTGGCCTCTCCTTCCGCCACCAGCATGGCTGTAACCTTCGTCGCTCCTCCTGCCTCCATAACCACCACTGCTCTGGATGCCATCTCCATATCCATCAGCACCTCCATATCCCCCACCACCATTGAGATAACAGTCGCATTAGCCTTCACCTCCACTGCCAGATCTAGACTAAACCTGGTTGATGGTGATGTTCATGCTGTCAAGGTTGTTCCCATTTTTAGGGTTTAGGTTTAGGTTTATTAGGTTTTAGGGTTTAGGTTTAGGTTTATTAGGTTTTAAGGTTTAGGTTTACTTTTTAATTTATTTAGTTACTTTAGGTTTAGGTTTAGGTTTAGGGTTTGGGGTTTAGGGTTTAGGGTTTAAGGTTAGTGCTTAGGGTTTAGGGTTTAGGGTTTAGGGTTTAGGATTTAGGGCTTTTTAGGGTTTAGGGTATAGGTTGTAGGTTTAGGGTTTAGGGTTTATGATTTAGTGTTTATGATTTTTTATTAAAATTAAGTAAACCAATAAGTTTAGGTTTATTTAGTTTATTTTTTATTTATTTTACTTTAATTTATTTTTAATTTTTATTTAGGTTTATTTTTTATTTTTATTTAATTTAATTTATTTATTTTATGTTTCTTTATTTTATTTTAGGTTTTTTATTTTTATTTATTTTTTAGGTTTAGGTTTATGTTTAGGTTTATTTTTTTGTTTAGTTTTATTTTTATATTTTTAGATTTAGGTTTAGGTTTAGGTTTTTATTTTATTTTTTGAGGTTTTGGTTTTAGGTTTTTATTTTAGGTTTTTTTAGATTTTATTTTATAATTTTGGTTTAGATTTATTTTATAATTTTGGTTTAAGTTTAGTTTATTTTTAGGTTTTATTAATTTTAGTTTAGGTTTAGCTTTATTTTATTTTTCTTTTAGGTTTACGTTTTTCTAGTTTAGGGTTTAGATTTTATATTTTATTTATTTTTATGTTTTATTTTTGGGTTTTTTTCGGTTTAAGTTTTGTTTAGTTTTTATTTTATTTTTTATATGTTTATTTTATTTTTATTTTAGGTTAAGTTTTTATTTTATTTAGGTTATTTTATTTTTTTAGTTTAGTTTAGCTTTTTATTTAATTAATTTATTTTATTTTTTCATTATGTTTTGGTTTAGCTTTTAGTTTTTTTTTATTTTGTTTTGGTTTAGGTTTATTTATTTATTTTCTTTTTAGGTTTTATTTAGTTTAGGTTTAGGTTTTTAGCTTTTTTGGGTTTAGGGTTATTTGTTTTGGGGTTTAGGGCTTGGGTTTAGGGTTTAGGGTTTAGGCTTTAGGGTTTAGGGTTAGGGTTTATTTATTTATTTTTATTTATTTTCAATTTTTTTTTAGGTTTAGGTTTTTATTTAGTTTTTATTTTATTTTATTTTATTTTTATTTTAGGTTTAGTTTTTATATTATTTAGGTTTTTATTTTTTTTAGTTTAGTTTAGGTTTTTATTTATTTTATATTAGTATAGTTATTTTTTGTTTTTTGGGTTTAGGTTTAGGTTTATGTAGTATTTTATGTTTTTATTTTATTTTTTATTTTTATTTTATTTAGGGTTAGGTTTTCTTATTTATTTTATTTTTAGGTTTTATTTAGTTTAAATTTTGGGTTTTTATTTTAATTTTATTTTTAGGTTTTATTTTTTTACTTTAGGTTTAGGTTTATTTTTATTTTATTTTATTTTATTTACTTTAGGGTTTAGGTTTAGTTTAATTTATGTTTAGGAATAAGCTTTATTTATTTTAGTTTTGTTTATTTAGTTTAGGATTAGATTTATTTTATTTTTATTTTAGGTTTAGTTTTTTTTTAGTTTAAGGTATAGGTTTTATTTTTTATTTATTTTTAAGTTTAAATTTTAGGTTTATGTTTTTATTTAGTTTTTATTTTATTTTATTATAGGTTTATTTTAAGTTTTTTTTTTATTTTATGTTTAGTTTTTATTTTATTTAGGTTTTTTATTCTTAGATTTATTTCATTTTTTAGTTTAGTTTAGGTTTTTATTTATTTATTTTAATTTATTTTAATTAGTTAATTTTATTTTTTTAAGGTTTAGGTTTAGGTTTATTTATTTATTTTATTTTTATGTTTTATTTAGTTTAGGTTTAGGTTTTTTGGTTTTTAGGGTTTAGGGTTTAGGGTTTATGGTTTAGGGTTTAGGGTTTCAGGGTTTAGGGCTTTAGGGTTTAGTGTTTAGGGTTAGGGTTTAGGGTTTAAAGTTTAGTGTTTAGGCTTTAGAGTTTAGGGTTTTTAGAGTTTAAGGTTTAGGGTTTAGGGTTAGCTTAGATTTTAGGGTTAGTTTAGGGTTTAAGGTTTAAGGTTTAGAGTTTAGGTTTTAGGGTTTAGGGTTTTTAGTGTTTTGGGTTTAGGGTTTAGGGTTTAGGGTTAGTTTAGGGTTTATGGTTTTAGGGTTTAGGGTTTAGGGTTTAAGATTTAGGGTTGTAGGTTTATGATTTAAGGTTTATGTTTTAGGGCATAGGGTTGAGGGTTTAGGGTTTTATGGTTTTAGGGTTTTTGGTTTTTAGGGCTTAGGGTTTAGGGTTTAGGTTTTAGGTTTAGGGTTTATCATTTTTTATTATTTTTTTAATAAAGAACAAATTTAGTTTCAACATTTCTTCTTTGTGATTTCATCAACCATCACACCAAGTTTTAAGACACAAGTGACTAGATAGATTAAAAGTGAGCATAGAGCAAATCAATCATAACCCTAGATAACTAGAATTGTCTCTTGATAGAACATATTGGCCGTTCTTCAATTTCTCCAGTTCCCATCAGAACCACCTTAGCATCTCAAGTAGCAGGATCCACCATCATATCTCGATATCTCCTCTCACCACCATTGTTACCTCATCCCTCCTCGCCACCATAACCACCACTCACCACCACCTCCAACACATTCGGATCCCCACCACCACTACTATAATTTTTTTCCTTTGCCTCTTACCGGATATGGTGAGCTTGGTTGTGATGGTCCACGCTAAGGTTACCAATTCTTAGGGTTTTAGTTTAGGTTTAGGTTTATTAGATTTTAGGCTTTAGGATAATTTTTTTAATTTGTTTAGTTACTTTAGCTTAGGTTTATGGTTTAGGATTTAGTATTTAGGGTTTAAGGTTTAGTGCTTAGGGTTTAGGTTTTTTGTTTTTCAAAAAAATTTAGAAAAATGGTAGGTTTAGGTTTACTTAGTTGATTATTTATTTATTTTATTTTTTATTTTTTATTTTTGTTTACATTTAATTTTATTTTATTTTAGTTTTTTTAGGTTTAGTTTTTTTAGTTAAGTTTAGGTTTTTATTTATTTTATTTTAGTTTAGTTTTTATTTTTTATTATAATTTATTGTTAGTTTTAGGTTTAGGTTTAGGTTTAGGTTTTAGTTTAGGTTTTAATTTTATTTAGATTTAGGTTTTTTATTTATTTTATATTTATGTTTTATTTAGTTTAGGTTTAGGTTTCTAGGTTTTCAGGGTTTTAGGTTTACTATTTAGGGTTTGGGGTTTAGGGTTGTAGGTTTTAGGGTTTAGGGTTTAGGGTTTAGGGTTTAAGGTTTTAGGGTTTAGGGTTTAAGGTGTAGGTTTTAGGGTTTAGGGTTCAGGGATTAAGGTTAGTTTTAGGGTTTAGGGTTTAGGGTTAGTTTTAGGATTTAGGGTTTAGGTTTAGGGTTTAGGGTTTAAGGGATTATTTTTTAAATTAAAAAATTGTTAGGTTTAGGTTTATTTAGTTTATTTGTTATTTAATTTAGTTTATTTTAATTTTAATTTTTATTTAGGTTTATATGTTATTTTATTTTGTTTAGCTTATTTATTTTAAATTATTTTTCTATTTTAGTTTATTTTTTAGGCTTAAGTTTATGTTTAGGTTTATTTTTTAGTTTACTTTTATTTTTATTTTATTTTTTAGGTTTAGGTTTTATTTTTTATTTTTAGGTTTTATATTTATTTTTAGGTTTAAATTTAGGTTTTAGGGTTTTTTTAGGTTTAGTTTATGATTTTATCTTTTAGTTTAGGTTTAGGTTTAATTTTACTTTATTATATTTTATTTAGTTTAGGTAGGTTTTGTTTATTTTAGGTTTAGGTTTTATTTATTTTACTTTAGTTTGTTTTAGTTTAGGTTTAGGTTTATTTTATTTTGTTTATTTTAAGGTTAGGTTTTTATTTTATTTTATTTTAATTTTATTTTATTTAGGTTTATTTTATTTTTTAGGTTAGTTTAAGTTTTTATTAATTTTATTTTAGTTTTATTTTTATTTTTTATATTATTTTATTTTTAGGTTTAGGTTTAGGTCTAGGTTTTAGTTTAGGTTTTTATTTGAATTATTTAATTTTATTTAGTTTTAGATTTTTATATTTATTTTATTTTTAGGTTTTATTTAGTTTAGGTTTAGTTTTATAAGTTTTTTGGGTTTACGGTTTAGGGTTGTAGGTTTTAGGGTTTAGGGTTTAGGGTTTAGGGTTTAGGTTTTAATGTTTAGGGTTTAACATTTTAGGGTTTAATGTTTAGTTTTTAGGGTTTAGGGTTTAGGGTTTAGAGTTGTAGGTTTATGGTTAGTTTTAAGGTTAAGGGTAAGGACTGTCTTCTTTTTTTAATTTTTTTGAAATTTAGTAAACTAGTAGGTTTAAGTTTATTTAGTTTATATTTTATTTATTTTTATGTATTTTATTTTTTATTTTTATTTTCATTTTTCTTTAGTTTTTATTTAGTTTTATTTTTATTTCCATTTTTATTTAGTTTTTATTTATTTTTATTTTATTTTATTATAGGTTTAATTTATTTTTTATTTTAGTTTTAATTCTTATTTTATTTAGGTTTTTTATTTTTAGTTTAGTTTAGGTTTTTATTTATTTTATTTTAGTTTAGTTATTTTTTTTTTCATTTTAGGTTTAGGTTTAGGTTTAAGTTTTTAGCTTTTTAGGGTTTAGAGTGTATGGTTTAGGCTTTAGGGTATAGGGTTTAAGGTTTAGGGTTTAGGGTTAAGGGATTAGGGTTTGGGTTTTAGTATTTAGGGTTTAGGGTTTAGGTTTAGGGTTTAGGGTTTATGTTTCTTATGGTTTAGGGTTTAGGGTTTAAGTTTTGGGTTTATAGTTTAGGTTTTAGTTTAGGGTTTAAGGTTTTGGTTTTTTTTAAACAAAGAACAAATTCAGATTCAACATTTCTTATTTTTGATTTGATCAACTAAGTAACACACAAGTTTTCTAAGACACTAGTGATGACATAGATCAAAAATGAGAATGTATAGAGCAAATTAAAAACCCTAGATAGCTAAAACTGTCTCTACTGTAAAGACACAGTTCCATAAGCAGTAGATCGGATCGTCTGTTCTTCAATTTCTCCAGTTCCCTTCAAAACACCCCGACCTCTCAAGTAGCTAGATCCACCATCATCTCTTCGATCTCTCGCTCCGTCACTACCACAACTTTGACTTCCATCGCTCTTCCCGCCTCCATAAAAACCACTACTCTGACCGCAACTTCCATGTCCACCAGCATCATTAGATCCCCCACTAGCACTTCTGATAAGCCTTTATTCTGAACCTAGTTGATAGTGATGTACCTGTCATCAAGGTTCTGCACATTCTTAAGGTTTAGGTTTAGGTTTAGGTTTATTAGATTTTAGGGTTTAGGTTTAATTTTTAATTTATTTAGTTAGTTTAGGTTTAGGTTTAGGGTTTGGGGTTTAGGGTTTAGGGTTTAGTGTTAGGGTTCGGGGTTTAGTGTTTAGGGTTTAGGGATTTAGGGTTTATGCTTTTAGGGTTTATGGTTTATGGTTTAGGGTTTAGGGTTTAGGGTTTTAGGGCTTATGCTTTTAGGTTTTAAGATTTAGAGTTTGGGTTTAGGGTTTAGGGTTTAGGGTTATTTAGGGTATAGGATTTAGGGTTTAGGGTTTAGTGTTTAGGATTTAAGGTTTAAGGTTTTCTTTAAAAAAATTTAATTAAACTGGTTGGTCTAAATTTATTTAGTTTATTTTTTATTTATTTTAATATATTTTATTTTTATTTTTATTTATGTTTATTTTTTATTTTTATTTAGTTTTTATTATGTACTTTAGGTTTATTTATCTTAATTTAGGTTTTTTATTTTAGTTTATTTTTTAGGTTTAGGTTTAGGTGTAGGTTTAGGTTTTAGTTTTAGGGTTTGGGGTTTAGGGCTTAGGGTTGTATGTTTTAGGGTTTAGGGTCTAGTGTTTAGGATTTAGGGTTTAGGGTTTAGGCTATAAGGCTTAGGATTTTTAGTGTTTGAGGTTTAGGGTTTTAGAGATAAGGGTTTAGGGTTTAGGGTTCAGGGTTAGGGTTAGGGTTTAGAATTTAGGGTTTAAGAACTAGGGTTTATGGTTTAGGATTTAGGGTTTAGGGTTTAATGTTTAGGGTTAAGGGTTTTTTAGGGTTTAGGGTTTAGGGTTCAGTGTTTAGGGTTTAGGGTTGTAGGTTTAGGATTTAGGGTTTAGGGTTAATTTTAGGGTTTAGGGTTTAGGTTTAGGGATTTAGTGTTTAAGTTTAGGTTTAAGAATCTTATAGGTTTATTTATTTTATTTAGTTTATTTTAGATTTTTATTTAGGTTTATTTTTTTTTATTTATTTAGTTTAGTTTATTTATTTTTGGTTTAATTAGTTTAGTTTAGGTTTTTTTAGTTTATTTTTTAGGTTTAAGTTTAGGTTTATTTTGATTTTTTTAGTTTAGTTTTATTTTTATTGTATTTTCTAGGCTTAGGATTTATTTTTTATTTTTAGGTGTAGGTTTAGGATTTTAGGTTTAATTTTAGCTTTTCTTTATTAGTTTAGATTTTGGTTTATTTTTAGTTTATTTTAGTTTATTTTATTTTATTTAGTTTAGGTTTAGGTTTAGGTTTAGTTTAGTTTATTTAAATTTAGGTTTAGGTTTATTTTATTTTTATTTTAGGTTTACATTTTTTTTGTTAATTTAGGGCTTAGGTTTTATTTTTATTTATTTTTAAGTTATATTTTAAGGTTTATTATTCAAGTTTAGGGTTTTATTTAGTTTTTATTTTATTTCATTTTTGGTTGATTTTAATTTTATATACGTTTAGGTTTTACTTTTAGGTTTATTTTATTTTTTAGTTTAGTTTAGGATTTTATTTCTTTTATTTTAGTTTAATTTTTATTTTTTATTTTATCATATTTTGAGGTTTAGGTTTTTATTTTATTTTTTTAGGTTTACATTTTAAGTTTTCATTTTAGGGTTATTTTTATGTTTTATTTTTTAGTTTAAGTTTAGATTTATTTTTAGTTTATTTTATTTTTTTTAGTTTTGGTTTAGGTTTAGGTTTTATTTATTTTAGTTTAGTTTTAGTTTAGGCTTAGGTTTAGTTTATATTATTTATTTAATTTTTTATTCTTAGGTTTATTTTTTTTAGTTTAGTTTAGGATTTTATTTATTTTATTTAGTTTATTTGTATTAGTTTATTTTATTTTATTTAGGTTTAGGTTTTTTATTTTATTTTATTTATTTACTTATTTAGGTTAAATTTATTTATTTATTTTATTTTAGGTTTTATTTAGTGTAGCTTTAGGTTTTTAGGCATTTATGGTTAAGGTTTAGGGTTTAGGGCTTAGGGGTTAGGGTTGTAGGTTTTAGGGCATAGGGTTTAGTGTTTAGTGTTTAGGTTTTAGGGTTTATAGTTTAGGGTTTAGGATTTAGGGGTTTTAGGGTTTAGCGTGTACATTTTAGGTTTAAGGTTCACATTTTAGTTTAGGGTTTCAGGTTTTTGGTTTTTTTAACCAAGAATAAATTGATATTCAACATTTATTCTTTTTGATTTCATCAACCAAGTAATAAACCAAGGTTTTTTAAGACACAAGAGAAGACATAAATAAAAAATGATCACTCATAGAGAAAATAAAAAACCCTAGATAACTAGAACTGTATATACTGTGAAGACATAGTTCCATAAGCAACAGATTGAATCGGTCGTTCTTTAGTTTCTCCAGTTACCATCAGAACCACCTTGGCCTCTCGAGTTGTGGGATCCACCATAATATCTCCAATTTCTCCCTCCGCCACCACCACGGCTGTAACCTTCATCGCTCCTCCCGACTCTATAACCACCGCTGCTCACCAGCACCTCCATATCCACAAACACCTCCATATACCCCACCACCACTATGATAATGGCCCCATCCGCCTTCGCCTCCACTACCAGATCTAGACTGAGTGCGACTAACGATGATGTTCCTGCCATCAAGGTTTTGCCAATTTTTAGGCTTTAGGTTTAGGTTTAGGTTTGTTAGGTTTTAGGATTTAGGTTTAGGTTTAGGTTTATTAGGTTTTAGGATTTATGTTTACTTTTTAATTTATTTAGTTATTTTAGGTTTAGGTTTAGGGTTTAGGGTTTAGAGCTAGTGTTTAAAGTTTAGTGTTTAGGATTTATGGTTTAGGGTTTAGGGTTTAGGGTTTTAGGGTTTATTTTTTTAGGGTTTAAGGTATAAGGCTATGGTTTAGGGTTTAGGGTTTAGGGTTTTTTAGGGTTTATTGTTCTTGGTTTAGTGTTTAGGGTTTAGGGTTTAGGGTTTAGTGTTTAGGATTTAGGGTTTATGATTTTTTAAAAAATTAAGTAAACTTGTAAGTTTAGGTTTATTTAGTTTATTTTTATTTATTTTAGTTTATTTCATTTTTTATTTTTATTTCATTTAGTTTATTTATTTTAAGTTTAATTATTTTAGTTTAGATATTTTTTTTATTTTGTTTATTTTTTAGGTTTATGTTTAGGTTTAGGTTTTTTTTTAGGTTTAGGTTTATGTTTTTATTTTATTTTTTTTTTGTGTAGGTTTCAAGTTTTTATTTTAGGTTTATTTTTAGATTTTATTTTTTAGTTTTGGTTTAGGTTTATTTTTAGTTAATTTTATTTTATTAAGTTTACCTTTTCATTTAGGTTTAGTTTATTTTAAGTTTAGGTTTTATTTATTTTAGTTTAGGTTAAGGTTTATTTTAAATTTATTTTATGTTTAGGCATTTTTTTAGTTTAAGGTTTAGGTTTTATTTTTTATTGGTTTTTAAGTTTTTATTTATTTTTTATTTTATTGTTTTATATTTATCTTATTTTTAATTTAGATTTAGTATTTATTTTATTTAGGTTTTTTACTTTTTTAGTTTAGTTTAGGTTTTTATTTATTTTATTTTAGTTTAGTTTTATTTTATTTTCTTTTTTATGTTTAGGTTTAGGTTTTAGTTTATGTTTTTATTTTATTTTAGTTTTATTTTATTATGGTTTAGGTTTTTTATTTTATTTTGGTTTAATTTTATTTATTTATTTTATTCTTAGGTTTTATTTAGTTTAGGTTTAGGTTTTTAGCTTTTTAAGGTTTAGGGTTTAGGGCTTAGGGTTAGTTTTGGGTTTAGGGTTTGGGGTTTAAGGTTTAGGGTTTAGGGTTGTTGGTTACGGGGTTTGGGGTTTAGGGTTTAGGGTTTTGGGTTTAGGGTTTTAGGGTTTAGGGTTTAGGGTTATGGTTTTTATCTATTTATTTTTTATTTATTTTTAGATTTATTTTTTAGGTTTAGGTTTTTATTTTGTTTTTATTTTATTTTATTTTAAGTTTAGTTCATTTTTAATTTAGGTTTAGTTTTTATATTATTTAGGTTTTTTATTTTTTGGTTTAGTTTAGGTTTTTATTTATTTTATTTTAGTTTACTTTTTTTTCTTTTTGGGTTTAGGTTTAGGTTTAGGTTGTAGTTTTTATTTTCATTTTATTTAAGTTTAGTTTTTTTATTTATTTTATTTTCAGGTTTTAAGTTTTTATTTTAGGATTATTTTTAGGTTTTTATTTTTTAGTTTAGGTCTAGGTTTGTTTTTAGTTTAATTTTATTTATTTAGTTTGGGGTTTAGGTTTAGTTTAGTTTAGGTTTAGGTATAGGTTTTATTTATTTTAATTTAGTTTATTTTAGTTTAGGTTTAAGTTTATTTATTTTGTTTATTTTATTTTTATTTTAGGTTTAGGTTTTTTTAGTTTAGGGTTTAGGTTTTATTTTTTATTTATTTTTAGGTTTTATTTTTAGGTTTATTTTTATGTTTAGGTTTTTATTTTGATTTTATTTTATTTTATTTTAGGCTTACTTTAAGTTTATTCTATTTTTATTTTACGGTTAGTTTTTATTTTATTTAGGTTTTTCATTCTTAGGTTTATTTTATTTTTTTTGTTTAGTTTAGGTTTTTATATATTTTATTTTAGTTTATTTTTATTAGTTTATTTTATTTTATTTTTAGGTTTAGTTTTAGTTTTATTTATTTATTTTATTTTTAGGTTTTATTTATCTTAGGTTTAGGTTTTTGGTTTTTAGGGTTTAGGGTTTAGGGTTTATGGTTTAGGGTTTACGGTTTTAGGGTTTAGGGATTTAGGGTTTAGTGTTTAGGATTAGGGTTTAGGGTTTAGGGTTTAGGGTTTAGTGTTTAGGCCTTAGGGTTTAGGGGTTTCAGGGTTTAGGGTTTAGGGTTAATTTAGGGTTTAAGGTTAGTTTATGGTTTAGGGTTTAAAGTTTGGGGTTTCAGCTTCAAGGTTTAGGGTTTTTAGGGTTTTTAGAATTTTGGGTTTAGGGTTTAGAGTTTAGGGTCTTAGGGTTTAGGGTTTAGGGTCAGGGTGAGGGTTTAGGGTTTAGGGTTTAAGGTTTAGTGTTTAGTGTTTAGGCTTTTTAGGGTTTAGGGTTTATAGTTTAGGTTTCAGGTTTAGGATTTAGGGTTTTATTAATATTATATTTTTAATAGAGAACAAATTTAGATTCAACATTTCTTCTTTGTGATTTTATCAACCAAGTAACACACCAAGTTTTCTAAGACATAGGCTCATAGAGCAAATCAAAAACACAAGATAACTAGAACCGTCTCTACTGTAGAGACACAGTTCCATATGTAGCAGATAGGATCTGTTGTTCTTCAGTTTTTCCAGTTCCCATCAGAACCACCTCGGCCTCTCGAGTAGTGGGATCTACCATCATAGCCCCGATCTCTCCCTCCACCACTACCACGGTTGTAACCTCCGTAGCTCCTCCTGCCACCATAACCTCCACTTCACTGACCACCACCTCCATATCCACCAGCGCCTTAGGATCCCCCACCACCACTGCGATAACCACCATCTCCACCTTCACCTCCACTGCTGGATCTAGATTGAGCTTGGTTGACGGTGATGTTTCTGCCATCAAGGTTCTACCTATTCTTAGCATAATCACAGTGATCTGGACAAGTTTAACTGAATCAAGATGGAAAAATAGCAGCAGTTTAGATAGACCACAAACAACATGTGGTGATCAACTGCAGCCCGGTTGCAAACAACGAAAGCAATCAGAAAAAGAAAAGCCAACAAATAGCCAACAACCTCAGAAGTAGCTTGCTGGACATAAGATCCGAAAATCCAACAGCCAACAATTAAAATAGCAATACAATTATTGCACCCACCATAAGATAAGACAGTAAAAAATAGTGGTACAACATGGACACAAAAGGGGTTCAAAAGGGAGCCATCATTGAAATCCTTCAAGACAAAGGAGAGCAGGCTTGCAACTAAACTAACATCCTCAGTAAAAGCAGACAGGAAAGAAATCATTAAGTAAGTCCAATCTTGCAAAGAGACAATAATAATAACAAGGGTATGACAGTATCTCTCCTTACAGGTTGGTAAGGTGAGGTTAGCATAAGCAATCAGAAAAATATCCCCAAAAGTAGCCTGCTAGACATAAGACCCAAAAATCCAACAGCCAATAATTAAAATAGCAAAACATTTATTGCACCCACCATAAGATAATCCAGTAAAAAATAGTTGTATATCATAGAGTCTAAAGTGGTTCAAAGGAAAACCATCTTTGAAATCCTTCAAGACAAAGTAGACCGACCCATCGGTATAATAGCAGTGGAAGGAAATCAAGAAGTAATTCCAATCCTGCAAAGAAGAAGTTATAGTAGCAACGGTATTGCAGTTTCTCTCCTTACAGGTTGTCTAGGTGAGGCTAGGGAGCATAAGAGGGGCCGCATCCATAATAAAGGGAGAAGAAATAGATAAATTAGGGCCTGTCATGAAGCTATTCAAAAATATAGCAATTAAACATTGATACAGCAAAGTCATGAGCCCCATAATAGATTTCCAGAAAAAGGAAAAGAGATAGAACACAGCCTTAATCATATAGTGGAAAATAGATACAATAGGACCCCTTAACAAAATATTGATGGCAAAAAGTCTGTCACTGTTGATCAGAAAGTAAAGCAAAAAGTAAAGCATAAGGTAATACATCTCCCTCTAGAAGACAGGAAACACCTTACCATTAATAGTGGAAATAGCAGAAGCAGTAAGACCCCAAAAAAGGTTTGGGTAATTAATCCAACAATAGATGCCACAGAGATCAGCAATTAACTAGAAAGGGGTATCAGGAAGATGCATCAACAAAATCCAGAGAAACAATAACACTAAACAGAAGTTGAACATGCAGTTAAATAGGTAATAATAGGATGGATTAATTTCTAAGGTAAGGGAATCCAATATTGTCCAAATTAACCAAACCACGCAAATGTTTAGGAAGTGTAAGTTGATCAAAGAATTTTAGCCATCTAATCTAGCACCCAGATTAGCAACGTAATCAGCACATGCATTACCTTCATGCCATACATGAGTGATTTTAAAATAGAGTTGAGAAAGGAGAGCTCTAGTCTGCTTGAGAAGGTAGTGCAATTCTGTATTGCCCATTTTGGTGGAAGTCAAAAGATCAATCAACAACAAGGCATCCACCTCAATCCAAATATTGAACAAACCTTTTTGAAGGCAAATCTCAATATCTTTGTAAACTACCATTAGCTCAGCAAAAGGAACAGAGCAAGTATTAAGGGGGTAAGAAAAAGCATAGGACTTTACCATTAAGGTTTCTAAAATGCCACCATAGCCAGAAGCATTTTGAGAGATAGAGCCATCAGTGTTAATTTTAATAGTATAAGCATGAGGTTTTACCCAATAAACAATCTTGTCATCTTTACAGTTGGGTGGATCCGGCAAGTTAAAACCCAATTTATTGGCCACAAATTTATAGCCTTTGAATTGATTATAGTTAATTAAATTGGCATTAAACAAGTCACAGATTTTATTTTTAATTCTAGCAATTATCCTCATGTGGTTCATAGAAATCTGATGATATTTTGCATCATTTCTGTCCATCCATATGAACCAAATAAGAGCGAAATCAGTTATGACTTTAATGTGGCCTTTAATAGTGTTTTCAAAATAAACTTCAAGAAGTTGGTATAGAGTTAAGGAACCATTGAATTTGACAATATTAAAGAGATCATCATACCAAATCCAAAGTTTGGAAGCAATGGCTCCATTAACAAATACATGATTCACATTCTCAATGTGAAAGCAGCAATAGCATTTTGAAGGTAAGTAAAAACCTTTAACCAACATCAAGGAGTCAACAGGGATAAAGTTTTTCAAAATATGCCAAGTTAAAATAGAATAGGAAATAGGAATAGTGTTATTCCAAAGTTTAAAAATCACATTGGAGAAATCATGAGCTTCTTTAATATGAATCCAAACATTTTTAAGGTTGAAATCACCATTTTGGGAAAGCTTAAAAAGGATCTGATCATGATTGCTAGAAATGATAGGAATAATAGTAAGCTTATCTAAAAGAGAGAAAGGAATATAGTCTTACTATTGTTCATTTATTATTCTGCTAGAAAGAGTTCACTTTAATAGCAGCAGTGGAGTGTGTAGAAAGTAATTCATCAATGGACCCAACTCTAGTCCAGTTATCTTGCCAAAAGAAAGAGGTTCCAGAGTTAATCCCCCAAGAGATTAAAGATTCTGCTTCCCATTTGATGGAACAAAGTCTTTTCCATACAGGAGAGTCTCCCACTTTATAGGGGCAAATGAGAGGGTGTTTACCCTGGCAGTATTTGGCAGTCATGAAATTAGCCCAAAGACTATTGTTGCTCTTAAAATTCCACCAAAGTTTATAGGAAAAAGCAGTGATAGCTTCCCTGATTGGCTTATAGCCAAGTCCACCTTCAGCAAGAGTGCCACAGCTTTTATACCAAGAGGTCCAATGCATTCTTTTAGTAGAATTATTAGTACGCCAGAAGGATTTGTTAAGGAGGTGCTCAATTATGTTAATAGTAGAATTGGTCGGCACAATGGTTTGAATGAGATATAAAGGCATGGAGTTATGGGTGCTCTTAATCAAAGTGAGCCTACCACCAATTGAGAGTAAATGAAATTCCCAAATAGAATTTTATTAGAGATTTTTTGGATTAACTCATCAAAGAGATGTGATCTTTTCTGACCTTTAAAGAGCGAAATGCCAAGATATTTAATAGGAAGTTGTTGTTGCTGAAAATTAATAATTCTCAAGATTTGGTTGATCCTATTACTAGGTATTTTAGAGGAAGGAATGAAACAACTTTTACCTTCATTAAGAAAGAGACCACTTTCGTTACCAAATTTATTTAAAAGATTCTTAATAGTTTTAATGTGATAAGTAGAGGCATTGCAAAAGATTATGAAGTCATCAGCAAAGCTAAGATGAGAGACAGGAAGACCACCTTGAGTTCTAAAAAACATGTTAGTATTATTGTTGAAAAGATCATTAAAGCTCCTCGAAAGATATTCAACAACAATAATAAAAAGAGAGGGAGATAAAGGATCTCCTTGTCTCAAACCATGCATAGAAGGAAAAAAACCTTGGTACTCACCATTCATGATAATGGACAACCAAACATTGGTAATACAATTTTTAATGAGGTGGATGAAAGAGTCAGAAAAAACCAAACAAAAGAAGAATTTGGAAGAGGAAATTCTAAGAGAGGTTGTCAAAAGCTTTAGAGATGTCTAATTTGAAAAGGATGTTACCACCTCTGGTAGAAGCATCAATGTCATGAATCAATTCTTGGGCTAGAAGAATGTTGTCAGATATAGCTCTACCTTTAATGAAACCAGTTTGGTTGGGGAAATAATTTTAGGCAGCAGTGGACTAATTCTATTGACAATTAATTTAGCAATGATTTTATGAAAGAAGGTGCAAAGGCTGATAGGTCTGAAATCACCCCAAGATTCGGGATTATTAATTTTGGGAATGAGAACAATGGAAGTGTTAGAAAAATATCTAGGTAAAGATTGTCATCAAAAAATCATGACAATTTGTCATTATCATTTAATTTTTTTTAATAGAGTTTAAGGTTTCATTTTAAAGAATGTAGGTACATATTTAATTAAGCGTTGTCATCATTAATAATCATTTTATGATTAGTAGGTTTCTCCATATTGATAAGTTTTAAAGATTATCTTTAGCTTAATTCAACTCTCAAGTTTAGTAGAATGGTCAAAATAATGACATCTTCAAGAGAACAAACTAATTATTCCATATTTTTTGATATTCAAAGAGATTTTTAAAATGATGCTTGTTCCACCAATTTAGGTTTGTTTAAGTCTTAAGCAAGCTAGAGCGAATCATGCCCTTAATTGAATTATCGATGAAGAGGAGCCATCCGTTAATGGATACAACATTTATGAAATCAATGTCTTTGGATCCACATATTTTGGAATCAGAAGTTGGGAGGATAATCTATTGGCGGATTTTGGACAGAAATCAAAAGCGAGCATGATCAGACAAAGTTCTGCTCAAATGTTCAATAGAAGTTAGGGGCCATTGATTGATCCAAAGAGAATTAAAAAGAGTCCTATCAAGCCGCTGCCAGAGTCTAGAGTTATGCCACGTATAGTCGGAGCCCAAAAAGCCAATATGAATCAGATTGCAATCAAGAATCATATTAGAAAAATCTTCCATGGAATGAATGTTAGGAGAGCAACCTCCCCTTCTTTCTGAGGAAGAGAGAATAGTGTTAAAATCACCCCCAACCAACTAGGGTTTGTTGACCGAGGAGGAAAATGTTCTTAGGTTATCCCAAAGGATGTTCCTGCCAGCTCTATTATAAGAAGCATAAATAAAGGAACCTAAAGCAGACAATTCACCCAATGAGATGTGGACATTAACCAATTGTTGAAGATCATCAAGGATAGAGATGTTGACTAAATTATTCCAAAAACACCAAATTTTATTACTAATATTATAAAAGAAATTTTGAAATCCAAGCGTTCTAGCAACATGGTTGATCTTAGAAGAGTGCATGAATGGTTCAATAACAAGTAAGGCTATGTTATGAATATGACAAATACTTTTAATATGATTGCGGACAATGAGAGTCCCAATACCCCGAACATTCCAAATTAGAAAATTGATCATAATAAAATAAGAAAAAAAAGGAAAAGAGATAACTAAAGAAATAAAAAAGCAAGAAGAAAAGAAAACTAAAAATAGTTATTTATGGAAAGTTAGAGAAGATCTAGTAGTTCTAGTGGAGCTATTAGTGAACATTCTAGCTTTAAGAGATTTTTTTTTAAAAACTGTTTGAAAAGATCTATCATTGTCCAAAGTATCACCATCCTAGAGAGACTGATTTGTGATATTCAGAATAGGACCTGTATCAGTCAAAGCATTTCTAATGGTAATTTTCCCTTCTTCAATGCCATAATTAAGCTGAGAAAGTGGGTTAGCATGCGTATCACTCTGAAGGGTAGGAGAAGGAGAGGTTGTGAAGCCATTAATAGCACAAATTTCATGCTCATTTAAGAATTACTTTTCAAATTTTTTTCCATCATCAAGGATCAGCAATTTTTAGATTTGTTCTTTCATCAAAGGATCAACTCTAGAATTTGTTTTCAAATTTTGATCTAACCTGAAGTTTCCATTCAAATCACCATTAGGGTTCATATGAGTCTCCTCGGGTTCACTAGCCAAAAGGGTAGGTTAGACTGAGTCAAGGTATTGTCTTGAGGAGCCAAATTATT
This sequence comes from Cymbidium sinense, assembly GCA_021442155.1. Taxonomy (NCBI): domain Eukaryota; kingdom Viridiplantae; phylum Streptophyta; class Magnoliopsida; order Asparagales; family Orchidaceae; genus Cymbidium; species Cymbidium sinense. Next base: position 63,891 of record JAKCPB010001247.1, on the reverse strand, counting down.
ACAATTAGAAGCAATGTTAATTAAGTTATCATTAGCCTCCTCACGAACCTCATAAGCATTATTTTTAACATGCTCAGATTGCTCTCCAATAGTCAAATCAGTGGATAGAAAAGGAGTAGGGGTAGGGGGATGATTCCCATTTTGAGTGACTTTAGGCACATAAGCAAATTTTTTGGTTTTTTCATTTGATAGAGTAGGATTAGGATCCGACAATTTATTCTTTTTAAGATGAGGATGCAACACAAAACATTCAGAATGATCATGGCCATGAATCTTACAATGTGTGCTAAAAATAGGAAAGTTCTCAAATTCCACTTTTTGATTATAACCGAACCTCTCAGAGCCGATCCAAACTTCTTTAGGATGCTTTTTAATAATATCAATCTCAACCAAAATATGAGCAATAGAAGGTCCTGATCTCACAGCGGTAGCCTGATCAATTTGAAGAGGCTGACCAAAGAGAGCTCCAACCACAAGAGAACTTGATGTTTAACATAATGTATTCTCATATTAGAAAGAGCTAGCCATATAGGAACAATTGGGGATTCCTCTTTTATATCAAAAAGAGGAGACCATTTCAGAAGTCGCATTTGACAATTAAACACAAAGTAAGAGCGATGGGAAAAAACTCTTGAATAATCTAAGTCATTAGAGAGCTGAATTAAATATTGCTAGGATCAATCAAACCGATAGTGAAAACACCTGAAAGTTTAAAGCTATAAAATAATGATTGGATGTTATCGAGAGTTGGCTGACGTAAGGAAAATTTACCAACTAAAGAGAATTCAAAAGGTTTCGCCAACTTTTCCACGTCTAGATCCGAGCACAGAACAGCAGGCATCCCACAAAATGAGGTCGAGATCAAATTCACAGAAGCATTACGGGAAAGGTTCTCACCAGATAATGCATCCTTAAAGGACTTAACTGCAGAGTAGCGGTTGATTTTAGATCCATAATTCTATGTAAATCTGATGCCCTAGCGCCTCCAAGATGGATAAGTTCATAGCAGCATCCTGTCATTGAAAGAGCGAGGGGAAACCCACATTAGAGGCCAATCAGAGACAAATTATCAAAAAATTGATTGAGAATGATCAAAATTGGCCAACCCAAGGAAAATGAAAGGGAAAAATGCAATCGCCAGAGAGCGCCGTGGCCGAGAGGGGAGAGGGTGGGTTTTGGGTAGCTTTACTTTTTTTTTAGGGTTTTAGGGTTTAGGGTTTAGGGTTATGGTTTAGGGTTTAGGGTTTAATGATTAGGCTTTAGGGTTTAGGGTTTTTAGGGTTTAGGGTTTAGAGTTTATGGTTTTGGGTTTGGGGTTTAGGGTTTTAGGGTTTAGGGTTTATTGTTTAAGATTATAGGTTTAGGGTTTAGGGTTTAGGGTTTGAGGTTAGACTTTTTTAAATTTTTTAAATTTTTTTTTTTGTTTAAGGGTTTAGGGTTTAGGGTTTAGGATTTAGGATTTAAGTTTAGGGTTCAGTTTTAGTTTAGGGTTTAAAGTTTTTTAATTTTTTTTAATATAGAACAAATTCAGATTCAACATTTCTTCTTTTCAATTTCATCAACCAAGTAACACACCATGTTTTTTAAGACACAAGAGATGACATAGATTAAAATGAGCATGCATGGAGCAAATCGAAAACCTTAGATAACAAGACCATCTCTATTATAAAGACATAGTTCCATAAGCGTGGTGGATCAGTCATTCTTCAGTTTCTACAGTTCCCATCAAAACCAGTTTGGCCTCTCAAGTAGCAGAAGCCCCCATCATATCCCCGATATCTCCTTTCGCCACCACCATAGATGTAACCTCTATTGCTCCTCTCACCTCCATAACCACCACTGCTCCAACAACCACCTCCATATCCACCAACACCTCCAGATCTGACCACCACCTCCATAACAGTCGCCTCCGCCATCATCTCCACCACTAGATCTAGACTGAGCTTGGTTGATGGTGATGTTCTTGTCATCAAGGTTCTACCCATTCTTAGGGTTTAGGTTTAGGTTTAGGTTTATTAGGTTTTAGGGTTTAGGTTTAATTTTTAATTTATTTAGTTACTTTAGGTTTAGGTTTAGGGTTTAAAGTTTTTTTTTTATTTTTTAAACTCAAATGATTCCATAATAAATAAGAAATTACCAAATTAAACAAGACATTATCCTCTAACAATTAATAAAATAGGATAAAATAAAATGAAATTCAAAAATTCATAAAAAATAATATTTCACAAAATGATTTAACTCCTAGAGATAATAAAATTTTATTTTACGGAAGGCCAATAAAGCTTAGTCGAACAAGCTGAAACCCATATCATCATCAAATTCCTGAATAGGCTCTTCAACTACAGCAGCCGGAGTAGTAGCAGTAGAATGAGTAGTAGAAGAATCAAGTGCAGTAGGCACATCAAATTTTTTAGGATCCTTCAAATACTCTTTAACCTTCTTATCATCTGGGTATGTGTAATCGGTGGCAATTGTGATGGTGAGGACATACTCGTAAGCGTTGATGAACATGTGGAGCATTGTAGCAAGGGTGGGATAAAAGAGGGCCAGTGAAAGAGAAGTGATCATTGAATGGCCTACCAAAACCTTCTAGATGAGATCATCTTCAATGAGGTCAAGCACCTCAGGACTGAACACTGAACCATCATCATACACAGACTAGATGACAAGGCCATAAGAGAATAGTCTAATCCCTAACTTAGTAGGGAGAGAATCCTTTGAGGATCTCATCTTATCACCTTTTTTAATCAGCTCAACTAGGGTGATAATTTCAACAGTACCCTTGTTAATCTTAGTTGGGATGTTGAGAAGCTGGAACAAAGAAGTCTGTGAAGGATCCAGACTAGTGTTTCTTGGAGGAACCATAACATCAATAGGTGAAATAAGACCAACATGGGCAGGAGCACTAACTTTGTATTTCACAACATCTTCGCTGACTTCTTTAATATCACCTTTCGTAAAAATTAGCTCAATCGGGGAATGGGGTTTATGGTTTAGGGTTTTAGGGTTTATTCTTTTAAGGTTTAGGGTTTAGGGTTAGGGTTTAGGGTTTAGGGTTTAGGGTTTAGGGTTTAGAGTTTAGGGTTTAGGGTTTAAGGTTTTAGGTTTAATGTTATAGGTCTAGGGTTTAGGATTTAGGGTTTAATTTTTCTATTTTTTTATTAAATTTAAGTAAACCAATAGGTTTAGGTTTATTTAGTTTATTTAGTTTATTTTTTATTTATTTTAGTTTATAATATTTTTAATTTTATTTAGTTTTATTTTTTATTTTTATTTTTATTTAGTTTAGGGTTTTTATTTTAGTTTTAATTTTTAGGTCTAGGTTTATTTTTTAGTTGAGTTTTATTTTTATTTTATTTTTTAGGTTTATGTTTTATTTTTTATTTTAAGTTTAATTTTAGGTTTTATTTTTTAGTTTAGGCTTAGGTTTATTTTTAATTTTTTTCATTTCATTTTGTTTTGGTTTAGGTTTAACTTTAGTTTATTTTAGGTTCAAGTTTAGGTTTTGTTTATTTTAGTTTAAGTTTAGGTTTATTTTATTTTGTTTATTTTATTTTTATTTTAGATATAGTTTTTTTTAGTTTAGGGTTTAGGTTTTATTTTTTATTTATTTTTAGGTTTTATTTAGTTTTTATTTAATTTTATTTTAGGTTTATTTTATTTTTATTTTACGTTTAGTTTTTATTTTAATTAGGTTTTTTATTCTTAGGTTAATATTATTTTTTTTACTTTAGTTTAGGTTTTTATTTATTTTAATTTAGTTTATTTTTATTTAATATTTTATTTTATTTTTAGTTATAGGTTTAGGTTTTAGTTAACATTTTTATTTCATTTTTATTTTATTTTATTTAGGTTTAGATTTTCTTATTTATTTTATTTTTAGGTTTTATTTAGTTTAGGTTTAGGTTTTTAGGTTTTTAGGGTTTAGGGTTTAGGGTTTAGGGTTTTAGGGTTTAGGGTTTGAGGGTTTAAGGTTTAGGGTTTAGGGTTAAGTATTTAGGCATTAGGGTTTAGGGTTTTTAGGGTTTAGGGTTTAGGGTTTAGGGTTTAAGGTTTTTCTTAACTAAAAGGAAATAATTGCTCAAAAAAATAGGTACAAGAAGAGCATATTAGAGACTAACTCAAAAAAAAACTACTTCTCAAATGAGCTACAGGAGATTCCTAAAGAGTTTAGTCCCTAAACTAATACATCGAAGAGCAATAAAGAAAACAAATGTAAAGACAAAACAAAAAAAGCTAAGCAAAAGACAACAAAGGGGTAGAATCCATGGAGCTCCAAAAGAACCTCCAAAGAGATGAAGATCCATAAGAAAAGGAAACCTACAACCTGCAACTGAAGATAACTCTAGCCATCTAAGAAAAAAGAGACCATCAGTAAAACTCTAGCTCCCTCCAAGAAGAAGAAGAGACCAACTAAAGAGAACCTACAACCTACAAGAAATCTCAGCCAGAATGAGATCAGAAAACATAAAGAGATAAAAACTCAGGCTCACATATGAGGAAAAAAGGATAATCACAATAGTGTGGGGCATCAAATCCTAAGTGCATCTAGCTTCAAAGAAGGGTTACAAATAGGAAAAGTCTCCAGCCAGAAAAATATCAAGGAAAAAATCCATCATTTCATCATAGCCATCCCAGCCAAAGAAAAATACAAACCTATCATAATAGCCACCCAGCCGAAGAAAGAGTGAAGCTAAAGAAATAGAAAGAGAGAGGAGAGAAACATATAAACTTAACATAAGGCAATCCCAACAAAACCAAATATGAACCCCTCTTAAAAAAGAGGGAGAAATGGAGCTCACAACCCAAAAAAAAGATCCCTCAAAGACAAAGCAAATAGAGCCGAGAATAACACCAATCCAATGCCACCAAGGCACCAAGCCAATAGAGCCCACAACAACACCAATTCAAAGCCACCAAGGCACCAACCAAAGGAAAGGAAATAACCAATAGTACAGCCAAACAATAGAGCACCCAAGAAAAATAGCCTAGGAAAGAGCAAGAGAACCAAACCAAATCAAACCATCAAAAAAAAGAAGAAGGCCAACAAAAGCAAAAATAAATAGCTATAGAAATAGCCAACCAATGGGAAAACCACACACTAAGGAAAAAAACCCCAACCTACCACCAACAAAGAGAGCAAAAAAAAAAGGTAAGCCAACAGGAACAAAGACACCAGTGCAAAACCAACCACTCAAAGGGCACCCAAAAAAAAACCCATCAAACAAGAAGCCATAAACACCAAGCCAAACAGAGAAAAATTAGCCAAGAAGCCAATATTTCAACTAGCAAGAAAAGAAATAGCAAAAGCTCAACCAATAGAGAAAAAACCAACCAAAAGCAAAAAACCTCCCAAGGACAGGAGAGGTTATTTCCAAGAAGCTTTTGAATGATTATCCCTCAAGTGAGGAGGGGCATAAATTTGAACACTATTTTTTCTTGTAAATAGTTTTATAACCATGCCCTTTCTTCAAAAATCTCCATCAAAAAATGAATCAATATTGTTATAAAAAACATGGGGATCAGCAAAACCTATCAGTTTCAAAGAAAAGCATCAGAATCATCCACAACATTAGACAAAGGAAAATTATAAATAGTATGCATTTTAGAATTAGAAGTGATAGAAGGAGCACAAATAGCTTTATTAAGAAGATAATTATCTTGATTTCACCTTCCAATAAAATTTGAAGAGTTTCCTCCCTGTCTTCATTCATAAAAGAAGCAAGAGAAGCAAAATCTAGATTTTCAGTATAATCTTAATGTAAGGAATTAAAATAAGATTCAAATCCTTTAAAAACACATAGCATATTTCCAAAATTCTAAACATAACTACCAGCCTTAAAAGAACCATCATTTTGAACCAAAATAGAACTATTCACAATGAGAGAATTGTCATAAGTATCTAAATCTTATTTTTTTTAAAGAAGGATCACCAATTTTAATAAGATTGTGAGGACTAGAAGTTAAAATATTAGAAATAAGAACATTCTTTTCACCACCATTCTCAATTAAAGAAGGCAAAGAAATAGACTCTTTCCCATAATCTAAAGTAGACATAGGAGAAAGAGAAACAACATCCAATTGAATGCAAGAAATGATGTTAGCATTAATAATATTTGATCCATCATCATGAAAGGACTTATGCACAACATCTAAACCATTAGAATCATTAACCACACCCTCTAAAGTCTTCCCTTTAGCAGAATCATCAAAAGAAACACTTAGAGAATGATTATTAGTTAAAACCTTTTCAAAAACATCAAAATTACCTTTCGCATTAGACAAATCATTAATAGGTAAAATTTTTTAAGATGATTCAAAATCTGGTTTTGCAAAACATCAAAATTTTGAAAAGAAGATTTTTCTTTTATCCAACTTGAGAGGATCATCAATTTTTTCAACAATTGAATTCTTACTGGTGATTTTCTTCCTAAGAGAGGGATGAGCAATAAAGCATTCAGAAATTTCATGCCCATGAATCTTACAACAACAATAATAACTAGCCTTTATCCCACTATTTGGGGTCAGCTACATGAATCCTTCATCTTCATTATGTCTTATTATGTGTCAAATTCTCATTTAATTCAAGTAAATTAAGGTCATCATTTATACATCCCAACCAAGTCTTTTTAGGTCTACCTCTACCTTTCTTAACATAAGGAAAATCTAATGCATCTACTCTCCTAGCTGGGTCATTGGACAACCGATGATTTATGTGGACAAACCATCTAAGGTGACTCTCTCTAATCTTCTCTTCCATTGGAGCTACTCCAACTTTTTCTCGAACATACTCATTTCACATTTTATCCCTAAGAGTAAAGCCACTTATCCACGGATCTTACAATGATTATAAAAAAATGGGAAAGTTCTCAAAAAAAACTTTCTAAAAATAATCATTTTTTGAACCTAACCAAATTTCTTTCAGGTATTTTTTACTAATATCAATCTCTATAAGAATTCTAGCAACATACGATCTAGAAGAAGTAGCTGTTGCTTGATCAACTTGCAAAGGCTGACCAAAAATCATCCCAATACCAAAAAGAATTTGATGATTAAATAGATGAATCCACAAGTTAAGTATATAAATCCAAATGGGAACAATAGGAGACTCTTCATTAACATCAAACATAGGCGTCCACTTCAAAATACCATTTGACAAATAAAAACATAGTAAGAACACTTAGAAAAAAATCTTTCATAATCAAGGTCATTAGAAAGTTTAATCAAAACATGCCTTGGATCAATCAACCCAATAAAACAAGAACCAAAAAAATTTAAGCTATGAAAAAAAAGAATGAATATCTTCTTTCTTTGGCCGTTTAAATGAAAACTTTCCAATCAAAGAAAAAGCAAAAGGCTCAGTTAATCTTTCAATATCCTCAACCGAAATCATAATTGTTGGAGTACTTTTAAAAGTTGTATGAAGAAAATTCAAAGGAGTCTCGGTGGAGGAATTCTTACCAGCTAAATCCTCTTTGAAAGATTTAGTAATAATAGGTAATTTAGAGGTAGGATTACCCAAAAAATTGGATGCCCTAGTGGGATCCATCAGCACATGGGATTTACCCCATGGATTTGAAGAAGCCGACGCCATGAGTCACAGTGCCATGATAAGAGCAGGTCGAGATCAGCCCCAGGCCAACAATCTATAGGGAATCTAAGAGAGACAGAACACAAAAACTCACCAAGAATGCGAGGAATCCTGAAATCACCCAATAATAGGGTGTAGTTTAGTTTTAGGGTTTAGGTTTTAGGTTTAATGTTTATTAGTTATTATTAGGTTTTATTTATTTTAGATTATTATTAGTTTATTATTATTTTAATGTTTAGTTTAGTTAGTTTTAATTATTATTATTTTATGTTAGTTTAAGGGGGTTTAGGTTTAGTTTATTAGTTTATTTAGTTAGATTGTTTATTGGGGTTTAGTTTGTTTTAGTTTATTTATTAGTTATTATTAATTAGTTTAGTTATTATTAGTTAGTTAGTTATTTATTTAGTTTAGCTTTGTTAGTTTAGTTATTAGTTTATTAGTTTAGTTTATTAGTTTTATTAGTTTATTATTATTAGTTTTTTAGTTAGTTTATGGTTTAGTTTTTTATTAGTTATTATTTGTTATTTATTATTGTTTATTATTATTATTATTAGTTTAGTTAGTTGGTTTATTATTATTAGTTTATGTTTATTATTATTAGTTTTATTTTTATTATTTAGTTTATTTATTTAGTTAGGGTTTAGGGTTTAATTATTTAGTTATTTATTAGTTTGTTTATTATTTGTTTTATTATTATTAGTTTATTAGTTTAGTTAGTTAGTTATTAATAATAATAATAATTATTATTATTATTATTAGTTTAGTTTTTGTTAGTTAGTTTTATTATTATTATTATTATTATCATTATTATTATTACTATTATTATTATTATTAGTTTATTTATTAGCTTTATTAGTTTAGTTATTTAGTTCATTTTATTTTATCTAGTTATTAGTTTACTATTAGTTAGTTAGTAATAATGTTTTTTAGTTAGGTGTTTTATTATTAGTTATTAGTTAGTTTATTAGGTTTAGTTAATATTATGTTTATTTATTAGTTAGTTTTTATGGTTAATTAGTTTAGGTTTATGATTTAGTTTTAGTTAGTTATTTAATTATTTATTATTAGTTATTATTATTAGTTTATTAGTTTAGTTTTAATGTTTATTATTTATTAGGGTTTAGGTTTATTTATTAATTAGTTTTTTTAGTTGGTTTGTTGATTAGTTTATTAGTTTATTAGTTATTAGATTTATATTATTAGTTATTTATTATTAGTTTTGTTTAGTTTATTATTAGTTTTAGTTTGTTTATTAGTTATTATTAAGTTTTTAGTTTATTATTTATTAGTTATTAGGTTTTATTATCTATTTATTTATTAGTTTTAGTTTAGTTTTATTATTAGTTTATTATTTTTTTATTTTTTATTTAGTTATTATTATTAGTTGAATTAGTTTAATTTTACTTTAGTTTAGTTTGTTATTATTATTTTTATTATTATTAGTTTTATTAATTTAAGTTTAGGGGTTTAGTGTTTAGTTTATATAGTTATTATTATTATTATTATTATTATTATTATTATTATCATTAATGTAATAATAATTAATTATTTAGTTAATATTATTATAAGTTTATTAGTTTTAGTTAGTTTAGTCATTAGTTATTTATTTAGTTAGTTTAGTTATTATTACTTTATTATTATTAGTTAGTTATTATTAGTTTTATTAGTTAGTTTTTATTTAGTTTATTATTATTTATTAGTTTAGTTAGTTTAGAGTTTAGTTTAGTTTAGTTTTCATTATTTCTTATTTAGTTTATTATTATTATTATTAGTTTAGTTTAGTTAGTTTTTATGTTATTAAGTTTTATTATTATTTAGTGTCTTTTATGTTATTATTAGTTTTTAGTTTAGTTTATTTATTATTATTATTAGTTATTAGTTTATTAGTTTAGTTAGTTTTATTAGTTTATTATTATTAATTAGTAAGTTTATTTGGTTTGTTTATTATTATTAGGTTAAGTTTATTTATTTAGGTTTTATTTATTATTTAGTTTATTATTAGTTTAGTTTTTTTTATTATTAGTTTAGTTATTAGTTTTATTTAATTTAGTTTATTAATAGTATATTAGTTTAGTGTTAGTTATTATTATTTATTTAGTTTTACTTTTAGTTTTATTATTAGTTTTAGTTATTATTATTTAGCTAGTTTATTATTAGGTTTAGTTAGTTTGTTAGTTTATTAGTTTAGTTTAATTATTAGTTAGTTATTATTAATAGTTAGTTTATTAGTTATTAGTTTTAATTTACTTAGTTTAGTTATTATTAGTTTAATTATTGGGTTTAGTTTTATTATTAGTGAATTATTTATTAGGTTAGTTATGTTTAGGGTTTAGGTTTATTAGCTAGTTATTATTATTAGTTAGTTATTTATTATGGTTTAGTTTAGTTAGTTTATTAGTATAGTTTTAGTTATTATTTTAGGTTTAGTTTAGTTTTTATTATTTTTATTAGTTTATTTTTCATTAATTTATTAGTGTGGTTTTTTCTGTATATGTTTAAATTAGTTATTAGGTCATTTATTAGTTTCTTTAATCTTGTTATTATTAGTTTATTAATTTTTTGAGTTATTATTTTGTTAATTTAGTTCAGTTAGTTTTATTAGTTTTTATTTTAGTTTATTATTTATTAGTTTCAATTTTAGATAGTTTAGTTTCGTGTTCTACAAGTTTCTTATTATGGTTTAAGGTTTAGGGTTTATGGTTTAGGGTTTGGGTTTTAGGGTTTTAAGGTATAGGGTTTAGGGTTGTAGGTTTAGGGTTTAAGGTTTAAGGTTTAGGGTCAGTTTTAGGGTTTAGCATTTAGGGTTAGGGTTTTTTTTTTTTTAATTTTTTTTAATTTTTTTAGGGTTTAGGGTTTAGGGTTCAGGTTTTAAGTAATGGTTTAGGGTTTTGGTTTTTTTAACAAAGAATAAATTCAGATTCAACATTTCTTTTTTTTATTTCATCAACCAAGTAACACAGAAAGTTTTCAAAGACACAAGCGATAACATAGATAAAAAATGAGCACACATAGAGCAAAATCAAAAAAGATAACTAGAACCATCTCTATTGTAAAGATACAATTCCATAAGCAGCAGATCGGATCATCCCTTTATCAGTTTCTCCATTTCCCATCAAAACCACCTTGGCCTCTCGAGTAGCAGGATCCACCATCATATCCCTTCGCCACCACCATGGCTGTAACCTCTGTCGCTCCTCCTACCTCCATAACCATCACTGCTCCAACCACCACCTCCATATCCACCTCTAGATCCCCCCACCTGCGATAATACCTCGCCTTCTCCACCAGATCTAGGCGGGTTAATGGTGATGTTCATGTCATCAGGGTACCCATTCTTAGGGTTTAGGTTTAGGTTTAAGTTATATTAGGTTTTAGGGTTTAATTTTTTTTATTTAGTACTTTAGGTTTAGTTTAGGGTTTGGGTTTTGGGTTTAGGGTTTGAGTTTTGGGTTTAGGTTTAGGGTTTAGGTTTAGGTTTAGGTTTAGGGTTTAGTTTTTTTTTGTTTTAGGTTTATTTTTTAAAACATTAGTAGAGTAGTTAGGTTTATTTAGTTTTTTTAGTTTATTTTTTATTTTTATTTAGTTTAGTTTATTTATTTTTAAGTTTAATTATTTTAGTTTCTTTTTTAGGTATAGGTTTATGTTAAGGTTTATTTTATAGTTGAGTATTATTTACATTTTATTTTTTAGGTTAAGGTTTTTTTCATTTTTAAGTTTAGGTTTAGGTTTTTATTTTGTGTTTTTAGGTTTCAATTTTATGATTTTATTTTAGGTTTATTTTTAGGTTTTATTTCTAGTTTAGGTTTTGGTTTATTTTTAATTTATTTTTTATGTTTAGGTTTTATTTTTATTTTTTAGGTTTACATTTAGGTTTTAATTTTTTTTTTTTTAGGTTTAGGTTTTAGGTTTTTCTTAAGTCTATTTTTAGGTTTTATTTTTTATTTTAGGTTTAGGTTTATTTTTAGTTTATTTTATTTTATTTAGTTATGGTTTAGGTTTTATTTATCTTTGTTTATTTTATTTTATTTAAGGTTAGGTATATTTTATTATTATTTTAGGTATATTTTTTCTTTAGTTTAGTGCTTAGGTTTTATTTTTTATTTATCTTTAGGTTTTGGTTTTTATTTAGTTTTTATTTAATTTTATTTTAGGTTTATTTTATTTTTATTTTATGTTTAGTATTTATTTTATTCAGGTTTTTAATTCTTAGTTTTGTTTTATTTTTTAGTTTAGTTTATGTTATATATTTTATTTTAGTTTAATTTTAATTTTAATTTTCTTTTATTTTTAGGTTTAAGTTTAGGTTTTATTTTAGGTTTTTATTTTATTTTATTTTTTATTTTATTTAGGTTTAGGTTTATTTATTTATTTTATTTTTAGGTTTTATTTAGTTTAGGTTTATGTTTTTAGGTTTTTAGGGTTTAGGGTTTAGGGTTTATGGTCATAATGGTTTAGGGTTTTATGGTTTAGGGTTTAGGGTTAGGGTTTAGGGTTTATTGTTTAGACTATAGGATTTAGGGTTTTTAAGTTATAATATTTATTGTTAAGGGTTTAAGGTTTAGGGTTAGCTTAGGGTTTAAATGTAGTTTAAGGTTTAGGGTTAAGGGTTAAGGTTAGGGTTTAAAGTTTTGGGTTTAGGGTTGTAGGTTTATGGGTTAGGGTTTAGGGTTAGTTTTATGGTTTGGGGTTTAGGGATTAGGGTTTAAGATTTAGGGTTTAGGGTTTAATATTTAAGGTTTACAATTTTTAAAAAAAATCAAGTAAAACATTATGTTTAGGTTTATTTAATTTATTTAGTTTATTTTTTTATTTTAGTTTATTTTAATTTTAATTTTTATATAGGTTTGTTTTTTATTTTGTTTTGTTTATTTTATGTTTATTAATTCTAGTTTAGGTTTTTCATTTTAGTATATTTTATAGGTTTAGGTTTATTTTTTAGTTTTATTTTTAGGTTTAGGTTTAAGTTTTATTTTGTATTTATTTTTTAGTTTTAATTTAATGTTTATTTTTTAGGTTTAGGCTTTTATTTAGTTTTTATTTTATTTTATTTTAGATTTATTTTATTTTTATTTTTACTTTTAATTTTTATTTTATTTTATTTTATTTTTTTTAGTTTATTTTATTTTATTTTACTTTAGTTAGTTTTATTTAGGTTTAATTTATTTATTAATGGTTTAGTGTTTTATTTAGTTTTAATTTTAGTTTAGTTTTAAATTAGGGTTTAGTTTAATTTAGTTAAGTTTATTTTAGGTTTTATTTAGGGTTTAGGTTTATTTATTAGGTTAAGTTTATTTTATTTTTTATAGTTTAGGGTTTAGGTTTTTATAGTTTAGGTTTAAGTTTAGGAGTTTTAGTTTAGGGTTTAGGGTTTAGGGTTTTAGGGTTTAGGTTTACTTTATTTTAGGTTTAGGTTAGGTTTATAGTTTATTTTATTTAGGGTTAGGTTTAGGTTTATTTTAAGGTTTTATGTTTAGGTTTAGGGTTTAGGGTTTAGGTTTATAGGTTAAGTTTAGGTTTAGTTTTAGTTTTAGTTTAAGTTTAGTTAGTTTTTTAAAGTTATTTTAGTTTAGGTTTATTTAATTTTATTATTTAGTTTATGTTTAGGTTTAGTTTAGGTTTAGGGTTTTTTTTTTATTTTGTTTAGTTTATTTTTTGTTTATTTTGTTTAGGTTGTTTATTTTTAGGTTTTTTAGTTTACTTTTTATAGTTTATTTATGTTTATTTTATTTATTTAATTAGTTTAGTTTATATTTAGGTTTTAGTTTATTTTCTATTTTTGTTTGGTTTAGGTTTTATTTCAATTTAGTTTAGATTTATTTTGGTTTAGGTTTATTTTAGGTTTAGGTTTTATTTAATTTTTATTTAGTTTATTTATTTGTAGTTTTTTTAATTTAGTTTAGTTTATTTTATTTACTTTTTAATTCATTTAGTTTAGGTTTAGGTTTATTTTTAGGTTTATTTAGTTTAGTTTACGTTTAGCATTTAGGTTTTATTTAAGTTGAGGTTTAGGTTTTATTTTGTTTATTTATTTTTTATTTATTTTTATTTAGGTTTATTTAGTTTAGTTTATTTGGTTTGGGTTTTATTTTTATTTAGGTTTAAGTTTAGGTTTAGGTGTTATTTAGTTTATTTTATTTAGTTTTTATTTTACGTTTAAGTTTAGTTTAGGTTTATTTTATTTATATTTAGGTTTATGTTTTTTTTTATTTGTTTTTTAGGTTTTTTAGGTTTATTTAGGTTTATTTAGTTTAGGTTTTTTATTTTAAGGTTTTGGTTTATTTATTTTTATTTTAGTTTTTATTTTTATTTTATTAGATCAATTTATTTAGTTTATTTATGTAGCTTTATTTAGGTTTATTTTTAGGTTTATTTTTAGTTTATGTTTAGGTTTATTTCTTTTAATTTAATTTATTTATTTTTTTAAATTTTAAGTTTATTTACTTTTAAGTTTTATTTAGTTTACGTTAAGGTTTATATTTATTTATTTCTTTAGGTTTTAGTATATTTAGTTTAGTTTAGGTTTAGGTTTAGGATTATTTATTTAGGTTTAAGTTTAGGTTTATTTATTTATTTAGGACTAGGTTTAGGTTTTATTTAGTTTAGCTTATTTTGTTTTATTTTATTTTGGGTTTAGGGTCTATGTTTAAGTTTAGTTTAGGTTTATTTTTATTTATTTATTTAGTATATTTTTTGTTTAGTTTATTTATTTAAGTTTATGTTTTTGTTTAGTTTATTTTTATTTATTTTTATTTAATTTCTTTTATCTTAGTTTATTATTTTATTTCTTTTAGATTATTTTTATTTTTATTTTAAGTTTAGGTTTAGGTTTAAGTTTTTATTTTAGGTTTAGGTTTAGGTTTAGGTTTTTATTTTATTTTATTTATTTATTTTATTTAATTTATTTTTATTTATGTTTAAGTTTAGTTTATTTTTAGGTTTAGGTTTAGGGTCTAGGTTTATTTAGTTTTAGTTTAGGTTTAGGTTTTTTTTTTTAGTTTTGTTTATTTTATTTAGTTTAGGATTATTTATTTAGTTTAGTTTAGTTTATTTATTTAGCTTAAGGTTTTCCTTAGTTTATTTTAGTTTAGTTCTTAGTTTAGTTTACTTAGTTTAGTTTAGGTTTATTTAGTTTATTTTTATTTTTATTTTTATTTATTTATTTTAGTTTAGGTTCATTTAGTTAATTTAGTTTATTTTTATTTATTTATGGTTTAGGTTTAAGTTTAGGTTTAGTTTAATTTTTAAGGTTTAGGTTTAGGTTTAGGTTTAGGTTTAGTTTAGGTTTTATTATTTAGTTTAGTTTATTTAGTTTATTTTTTATTTTAGTTTTATTTATTTAGGTTTAGTTTAGGTTTTTTTTATTTAGTTTAATTTATTTAGTTTAGGTTTAGGTTTAGATTTATGTTTTATTTAGGTTTAGGTTTAGATTTATTTTATTTAGTTAGGGTTTATTTAGTTTAGGCTTAGGGTTTAGGTTTAGTTTAATTTAGGGTTTAGGTTTATTTTAGGTTTATTTTTAGTTTAGTTTATTTAGTTTAGTTTATTATTTAGTTTATTTTAGGTTTAGCTTTGTTTTACTTATTTATTTTATTTAGTTTATTTTTTAGCTTTTATTTTAGGTTTTAGGTTTAGGTTTAGGTTTAGGTTTATTTATTTAGTTTAGGTTTTAGTTTATATAGTTTAGGTATAGGTTTATTTAGTTTAGGCTTAGATTTATGTTTTGGTTTAGGTTTTAGGTTTTAGAATTATTTTTCAGTTTATTTCATTTAGTTTATTTTATTTAGTTTTGATTTAGGTATTTAATTATTTAGCTTATTTAGGATAAGGATAAGGTTTATTTATTTAATTTTTTAAGTTTATTTTTTTAGTTTAGGTTTAGGCTTATTTATTTTGGTTTATTTTTAGTTTTATTTAATTAGTTCTATTTTATATTTAGGTTTAGGTTTAGGTTTAGGTTTATTTTATTTTTTACTTAATTTATTTTTTTTATTTTTTTATTTATTTTAGGTTTAGGTTTAAGTTTTGGTTTTTAGGTTTATTCATTTAGGTTTAGGTTTATTTAATTTAGTTTAGGTTTATTTATTTAGTTTATTTTAGTTTATGTTTTGGTTTAGGTTTAGATTTATTTAGTTTAGTTTAGGTTTATTTATTTTATTTTTACTTGGTTTAGTTTATTTATTTAGGTTTAGGTTAAGGTTTACGTGTATTTAGGTTTATTTGTTACTTTAGGTTTAGGTTTATTTAATTTTTTATTTAATGATAGTTTAGGTTTAGGTTTAGGTTTATTTTATTTAGTTCAAGTTTAGGTTTAGGTTTAGGTTTATTTAGTTTAATTTATTTTGTTTATTTAGTTTAAGTTTAGGTTAAGGTTTAGTTTAGGTTTATTTATGATTAGGTTTAAGTTTAGGTTTAGGTTTAGGTTCATTTTAGTTTATTTAGTTTAGGTTTAGGTTTCAGTTTATTTAGGTTTAGGTTTAGGTTTTATTTATTTAGGTTTAAGGTTTAGGTTTATTTAGGATTTAGGTTTAGGTTTAGGTTTAGGATTATTTAGTTTAGTTTAGGTTTATTTATTTTATTTTTATTTGGTTTAGTTTTTTTTATTTATTTAGTTTAGGTTTAGGTTTAGGTTTAGGTTTATTTAAGTTTAGGTTTAGGTTTAAGTTTATTTTAGTTTATTTAGTTTAGGTTTAGGTTTAATTTTACATTTAAGTTTAGGTTTATGTTTAGGCTTAGGTTTAGTTTAGGGTTTAGGTATAAGTATAGGTTTTATTTAGGTTTATTTAGTTTTGTTTATTTATGTTTTAGTTTATGTTTATTTAGGTTTATGTTTAGGTTTAGGTTTAGGTTTATTTTATTTAGTTTATTTTTTACTTTTATTTAAAGATTTATTCATTTTAGCTTTATTTTACTTTAGTATTTTAGTTTATTTTTATTTAGGTTTTATTTTAGGTTTATTTTAGATTTGTATTTACTTTTAGGTTTGTTTAGTTAGGTTTATTTATTTAGTTTAGTTTATTTAGGGTTTAGGTTTATTTATTTATTTAGTTTAGGCATATTTAGTTTATTACATTGTTATTTGTTCAAGTGGTTAGGTTTATTTATTTTTAGTTTAGTTTAGGTTTATTTTTTTTAGGTTTAGGTTTTGGTTTTATTTACTTAGTTCAGGAATATGTTTAGGTTTATTTTAGTTTAGATTTAAGTTTAGGTTTAGGTTGAGGTTTATGTTTAGGTTTTATTCAGTTTATTTTATTTTAGTTTAGGTTTAGGTTAAGGTTTATTTCAGTTTAGGTTTAGTTTAGTTTAGGTTATTTATTTAGTTTAGTTTAGTTTGTTTATTTTAGGTTTAGGGTTATTTTAGGTTTATAGGTTTATTTAGGGTTAGGTTTAGGTTCTATTTTTTAGTTTTGTTTAGGTTTAGGATTAGTTTAGGTTTATTTAGTTTATTAGGTTTAGATTATTTTTAGTTTAGGTTTAGGTTTATTTAGTTTATTTATTTAGTTTAGATTTATTTAGGTTTAGGTTTAAGTTTAGGTTTAGGTTTATTTATTTAGTTCAGTTTATTTATTTTAGTTTATTTATTTAAGTTTAGGTTTAAGTTTAGGTTTATTTTTATTTTAGGTATATTTAGGTTTATTTATTTAGGTTTAGGTTTATTTTTATTTAGTTTAGTTTATTTAGTTTATAAATGTTCAGGTTTATTTAGTTTCACCATTTAGTTTATTCATTTAGTTTAAGTTTAAGTTTAGTTATTTTATGTTTAGGTTTATTTAATTTAGGTTAAGGTTTAAGTTTATTTACTTATTTATTTTAGGTTTAGGTTTAGGTTTATTTTAGTTTAGTTTAGTTTATTTATTTACATTTTAGTTTATTTAGGGTTAGGTTTAGGTTTATTTTAGTTTTTGTTTTAGGTATAGGTTTAGGTTTAGGTTTAGGTTTATTTTAGGTTTTATTTAGTTTAGTTTATTTTAGTTTAGGTTTATTTTATTTAGTTTAGGTTCAGGTTTATTTCATTTATTTTAATTTAGTTTAGTTTAGTTTAGGTTTAGGTTTAGATTCTAGGTTTATTTAGTTTAGTTTATTTAGTTTAGGTTTGTTTTTATTTATTTAATTTAGTTAGTTTAGTTTATTTATTTATTTTTGGTGTAGGTTTATTTAGTTTATTTTTTTATTCTATTTATTTTATTTATTTAGTTTAGGTTTATTTTTAAGTTTATTTTATCTAGTTTATTTATTTTATTTATTTATTTTATTTATTTTGTTTAGGTTTAGGTTTAGGTTTATGTTTAGGTTTTATTTATTTAGTTTAGTTTATTTTAGTTTAGGTTTATTTAGTTTAGTTTAGTTTAGGTTTATTTATGTATTTATTTATTAAGTTTATTTTTATTTTAGTTTATTTTTAGTTTAGTTTAGGTTTAGTTTATTTATTTATTTTTGTTTATTTAGTTTATTTAGTTTAGTTTAGGTTTAGGTTTAGGTTTATTTAGATTTTTTTTATTTTAGTTTATTTAATTTAGTTTAGGTTTACTAGTTTAGGTTTTAGTTTAGGTTTAGATTTTAATTTAGTTTATGTTTAAATTTAATTTTATATTTATTTAAGTTTAGGTTTATTTATTTAGTTTAGTTTATTTAGTTTATTTTATTTACTTTATGTTTAGGTTTTATTTAGTTTAATTTAGTTTTGTTTAGTTTATTTTTAGGCTTATGTTTAAGTTTAGGTTAAGTTAATTTAGTTTAGTTTATTTATTTATTTTAATTTAGTTTTATTTTAATTTATTTATTTTAGTTTAGTTTAGTTTATTTAGGTTTAAGTTTATTTTATTTATTAATTTATTTTTTTATTTAGTTTAGGTTTAGTTTATTTAGTTTAGTTTTATTTAGTTTAGGTTTATTTTTAGTTTATGTGGTTTAGGTTTAGGTTTAGGTTTAGTTTAGGTTTAGGTTTTATTTAGGTTTAGGTTTATTTATTTAAGTTTATTTTATTTAGGTTTTGGTTTATTTATTTTAGTTTATTATATTTTATTTTATTTAGTTTCAGTTTATATTTATTTTAGTTTAGGTTTATTAGGTTTATTGGTTTAGGTTTAGGTTTTTTTTTGGTTTTAGGTTTAGGTTTGTTTTAGATATTTACTTTAGTTTATTTAAGTTTAGGTTTATGTTTATTGACTTTATTTAGGTTTAGGTTTAGGTTTTATTTAGGTTCAGGTTTATTTAGTTTAGGTTTATTTTATTTAGGTTTAGGTCTATTTATTTTAGTTTATTTATTTATTTTATTGTATGTTTATTTAGGTTTATTTTTATTTAGTTTAGTTTATTTAGTTTATTTAGGTTTAGGTTTATTTAGTTTTAGTTTATTTTGGTTTAGGTCTATTTAGTTTATTTTAACTTTAGGTTTAGGTTTATTTTTTAGGTTTAGGTTTATTTTAGGTTTAGGTTTATTTAGTTTAGGTTTAGGTTTATTTATTTATATATTTTAGGTTTAGGTTTAGGTTTATTTTAATTTAGTTCAGTTTATTTATTTAAGTTTAGGTTTAGGTTTGAGTTTAGGTTTATGTTTAGTTTTTAGTTTATTTAGGTTTAGGTTTAGGTTTATTTAAGTTTAGGTTTTAGGTTTAGGTTTAGGTTTAGGTTTATTTTAGGTTATATTTAGTTCTGTTTAGTTTAGTTTAGGCTTATTTTATTTTGTTTAGGTTTTGGTTTATTTAGTTTATAATATTTTATTTTATTTATTTAGTTTAGGTTTATGTTTAGGTTTAGGTTTATTTTATTTAGTTTATTTATTTTATTAGTTTATTTTATTTTGTTTAGTTTTAGGTTTAGGATTAGGTTTAGGTTTTGGTTTATTTAGTTTAGTTTATTTTAGTTTAGGTTTATTTAGTTTAGTTTTATTTTAGTTTATTTTTAGTTTAATTTATGTTTAGGTTTATTTATTTAGTTTTGCATATTTAGTTTATTTTTTTTAGTTTATTTTATTTATTTTTTGTTTAGTTCAATTTAGGTTTATTTAGGTTTTATTAGTTTAGCTTATTTAGTTTAGTTTAGGTTTAGGTTTAGGTTTAGATTTTAGCTTAGTTTAGGTTTAGGTTTATGTTTACGTAGTTTAGGTTTAAGTTTTATTTTATTTTATTTAGGTTTATTTATTTAGTTTATTTATTTAGTTTATTTAATTTAATTTATTAATTGAGTTTGTTTATTTAGTTTAGGTTTTAGTTTTATTTAATTTAATTTAGTTTAGTTTAGTTTATTTTTATGTTTAGGTTTACGTTTAGGTATATTTTATTTAGTGTAGTTTATTTATTTATTTTAGTTTAGGTTTTAAGTTTTATTTAGTTTATTTATTTAGTTTAGTTTTATTATATTTATTTTGTTTAGTTTAGTCTAGTTTATTTATGTTTAGGTTAATTTTATTTACTTATTTAGTTTATTTTATATTTAGTTTATTTTTAGGTTTTGGTTTAGGTTTATTTAGGTTTAGGTTTTATTTAGTTTAGGTTTATTTTTAGTTTAGGTCAAGGTTTATTTAGTTGAGACTTAGGTTTAGGTTTAGGTTTAGGATTTATTTTAGTTTAGGCTAATTAATTTAAATTTAGTTTAGGTTTAGTTTCAATTTAGGTTTTATTTAGGTTGAAGTTTATTTTAGTTTTGGTTTGTTTATTTTAATTTATATTATTTTATTTTTTTTTAGTTTTAGTTCATGTTTATTTTAGTTTAGCTTTATTAGGTTAATTTAGGTTTAGGTATAGGTTTATTTTTATTTAGGTTTTAGGTTTAGGTTTAGGTTTACATTTTTATTAAGGTTTTGGTTCAAGTTTAGGTTTATTTTTTATTTTAATTTAGGTTTATTTATTTAGTTGAGTTTAGGTTTTAGTTTAGATTTATTCTTATTTTATTTTTTATTTAGTTTAGGTTTATTTATTTAGATTAGTTTATTTAGTTTAGGTTTAGGTTTAGGTTTTGCTTTAGGTTTATTTAGTTTAGGTTTAGTTTATTTTATTTTAGTTTATTTTACTTATTTATGTTTAGGTTTATTTTAGTTTAGTTTAGTTTAGTTTAGTTTAGTTTGTTTATTTATTTAGTTTATTTTTAGGTTAGGTTTATTTATTTAGTTTATTTAGTTTATTTTTAAGTTTAGTTTATTTAGTTTAATTTATTTTATTTTAGTTTAGGTTTAGGTTTATTTAGTTTAATTTATTTTATTTTATTTATTTAGTTTATTTTAGTTTATTTAGTTTAGGTCTTGGTTTAAGTTTAGGTTTAGTTTAGGATTAGTTTAGTTTAGTTTATTTTATTTTATTTTAGTTTAGGTTTAGGTTTATTTAGTTTCATTTATTTTATTTAGTTTATTTGTTTATTTATTTTTATTTTTATTTTATTTTATTTTATTTATGTTTATTTATTTTATTTATTTATTTTAGTTTAGGTTTAGGTTTAGGTTTATGTTTTATTTTATTTAGTTAAGTTTTGATTTAGGCTTAGGGTTTAGGTTTAGGTTTCATGTTTAGGTTTAGGTTTAGGGTTTAGGGTTTAGTGTTTAAGGGTTTTCCGTGTATGTTTAGGGTTTTTTAATTTTTTTTAATATTTTTTATGTAGGGTTTGGGGTTTAGGGATTAGGGTTATAGGTTTAAGGTTTCGGGTTTAGTGTTTTTTTTTTTAAATTAAGTAATCCAGTAGGTTTAGGCTTATTTACTTTATTTAGTTTACTTCTTATTTATTTTAGTTTATTTTTAATTTTATTTTTATTTAGGTTTATTTTTTATTTTTATTTAGTTTAGTTTATTTATTTTAGGTTTATTTATTTTAGTTTAGGTTTTTCATTTTAGTTTATTTTTTAAATTTAGGTTTAGGTTTCTGTTTATTTTTTAGTTTACTTTTAATGTTATTTTATTTTTTTGGTTTAAGCTTTTTTTTTAAGTTTAGGTTTAGATTTTTATTTTATTTTTTTAGGTTTAGGTTTTAGATTTATTTTTATGTTTTCTTTTTTAGTTAAGGTTTAGATTTATTTTTAGTTTATTTTATTTTATTTTGTTTAGTGTTTAGGTTTATTATATTTTAGGTTTAGTTTTAGGTTTTATTTATTTTAATTTAGTTTATTTTATTTTAGGTTTAGGTTTATTTTATTTTGTTTATTTTAAGTTTACATATTTTACATTTTATTTTATTTTATTTTTAAGTTTTATTTAAGGTTTATTTTTAGGTTTAGGTTTTATTTAGTTTTATCCCATTTTATTTTAGGTTTATTTATTTTATATTTTACTTTTGATTTTATTTTATTTAGTTTTTTTATTTTAGGTTTTTTTATTTAATTTAGAAGGGTTTTATTTATTTTAATTTTGTTTTGTTTTATTTACTTTAGGTTTAGGTTTAGTTTAGTTTAGGTTTTATTTTATTTTATTTTATTTAATTTAGGTTTAGGTTATGGTTTATTTTTAGGTTTGAGAGGTTTAGTTTAGGTTTGAAGTGGTTTAGGGTAGGTTTAAGGTGGGCTCAGGGTTGGGGTTTTAGGTGGGGGGCAAGTTTAGGGTTAGTGGGGTTGGGGGTTAGGTTAGTGTTATTTATTTTTTTATTTTTTTCTTTTTTATTTTAAATTAAGTAAACACGTAGGTTTAAATTTATTTATTTTATTTTTTTAATTTAGTTTATTTTATGTTTTATTTTTATTATGGTTTATTTTTTACTTAGTTTAGTTTATTTATTTTATGTTCATTTATTTTAGTTTAGTTTTTTATTTTTGTTTATTTTTTACATTTAGGTTTATTTTTTAGTTTAGTTTTATTTTTATTTTATTTTTTTATGTTTAGGTTTAGGTTTTTGTTTTATTTTTTTAGGTTTAGGTTTTAGGTTTTTATTTTAGGTTTATTTTTTGGTTTTATTTTTTAGTTTAGGTTTAGGTTTATTTTTAGTTTATTTTAGTTTATTTTAGTTTATTTAGTTTAGGTTTAGGTTTAGTTTATTTTAGGTTTAGATTTAGGTTTAGGTTTATTTTATTTTTATTTTTGGTTTAGGCTTTTTTTTTTGTAGTTTACGGTTTAGGTTTTATTTTTTATTTATTTTGAGGTTTTATTTTTCAGTTTATTTTTTAGATTTAGGTTTTTATTTAGTTTTCATTTTATTTTATTTTAGGTTCATTTTATTTTTATTTTAAGTTTAGTTTTTATTTTATTATGTTTTTAATTTTTTAGTTTAGTTTAGGTTTTTATTTATTTTATTTTAATTTAGTTTTTTTAGGTTTAGGTTTAGGTTTAGGTTTTAGTTTATGTTTTTATTTATTTTATTTTTTTATTTTATTTTGGTTTAGGTTTTAGTTTATTTTGGTTTATGTTTTTTTTATATAAGCAAACCATCCAAGGCAAAATAGTCCATAGTGATCCAGGTCCTACACCAAATAAACAGAGAAAGCACCAGCAAGAGCAACCCACCAACGAAAACCCATAATAGACCAATCACATAAAGCCAACAACCCAGAAGTTATAGCAGGATCAATGGCCAAGCTAAAAAAACCAAGCAATAAGTCCACCAAAGCCACCACCAAAAGGAAGAGAAACATAAAAAAGGAGCAGTTAGCATGAATAGGGGTAACAACACAACCCAACAATACAATCCCAAAGGCATAACAACAACCCACGACTATCTCCAGAGCACTAGCAATCCAAATCCAAGGGCAAAACCTCCATCCAAATAACAAAATAGTAGAATATAAGCAGCACCAGAGAGAGGAAAGCCATAGGGAGACCAAGAGGGCATCTAGAAATTACCATCAAAAACACCACCAAGGCAGCAAGAAAAACACCAAATCTAGCACCACCGACCAAGAGGCAAATATCAGGCAACAAGGACATCAAAATAAATAAGAGGGATTCAATACCAACAACCAACTTAAATCCCAAGACACCAAGCTAGGGCATAGGCATCCAAGGCAAGATAGCATCCAATCCCAAGTCACCAAGCAAGAGAGAGACACAACAAGCCCTCTACAAACACTAGGCCAATCTAATCAGAGGAGCAACTTCCAACAAACCAGTAGGCATAGACAAAAAACAACCACAACCATCTCCTCCAGAAAACATAAACCCAGTCTGGAAGAAAAAAGAACCACAAAGTAGTTGTCCTCATACCAATCAATTGATAAAACAACCAACAAAAAAAACACCAACCCAAACTAGGAAAATAACCGAAAAGAATTGAAAACAACTAAAGCTAAGCAAATCCTGAAGAGACCAATAGCTGCCACCCAACAACCAACCACAATAGTAGAAGTTCCAATTCAGTAAAGGGAGCGGCTAACCAAAATAAAAGGTTAACCCAATATAGAGCCCAAAATAGAGGGAAAGAACAACAGCAGGCATAGCCATAACCCACCTAGAGATCTCCAAAAAAACCAAGAAACAAAATTGGTAGTCACTCAACCAGACAAAAACCAAAAGTATAAAATGCCAAAGAGAAACACCCAACCACAAGCATCAAATCAATGAGGTTCCAAACCATATTGAGTATACAATCACCACAAAAGAGAAAATAGGAGGGCAATAATTAGAAAAAATCTACCTCCAATCCACAAGGCAGAGGGAAAACCAACTAGAAGAAACCCCCAAGAGAAACCAGGAAAGGAGAACATCAACAACCAAAAACCCCAAAACTAAGCCAAAGTAGAAGAGGCCAACAAACATGAAAAAATGACCACCCAAAATAGTTAGGCAGATTGAAAAAGCAAATTGTAGCATCCAGCAGAACCAACCATAGCAGCCAAAAATTCAATTCAAATATTGTAATAGGTAGCCAAAACCTGAGGCAAACCCAACATCAATTAGTGTAAGGGGTAGGCCAAAATCAGGCACATCCATAACCCAACAAGAGATGCCCAAAACATCACTAGTTGTGTGACAAAATGATCCTAGCATGAGCCATAGAAAGAAAACCAATAGTCTCAGAAGATAGGAAAATCAATTAAACTAAAACCAATAAGGCAGCTTTCATATAAAGTGAGATTGACCAGCACCCTAAAGAAAATAGCAAAAACCACATTCTTGTGAGGGAAGCAAAAAAAAATAACTAAAAAATAGACTGAATAAAAGCACCATGGCAATATGATCAACAAAATAGCTGAAAGATAAAATATGAGGTAAGGCAGTCCAGTGTTATCCAGATTGACTAGGCCATGTAGATGCTTAAGTAAGCTATGGTTATCAAATAAAGTGAGCTCATTTAATTCAGCTCCCAAATTAGCCAAGAAATCATCACAAGCATTACCTTCATGAAGAATGTGAAAATTTTTGTAGCAAACTTGAGAAAGAATCTTTTTAGTGTGATTAAGAAGATAAAATAAGCTAGCATTCCCCATTTTATTAGTATTGAGCATATCAAGTAAAAGAAGAGCATCAACTTCAATCCAAATATTAAGGAGGCCTATGATTAAACAAATATCAATAGCTTTATTAATGACCATGAGCTCAAATAAATAACAAAACAAGCTTTGAGGGTAGTATAATCACAAATTACGCATCCTTTAGAATCCCTAAGAATTCCACCACAACCATATTTGTTTGGGGAAATGGAACTATAAGTATTAATCTTAATAAAATATTCTTTAGGCTTAATGCAATGTACAATCCTAGTACTCTTATAGGAAGGGTCATCATGCAAAGTGATACCCAAATTTTTAGTCACAAATTTGTAACCTCTAAAATGAAGATTATAATTAAATTTGCATTAAACAAAGCATGAATTTTTTCTTTAATTCTAGCAAGGATCCTTTTATGGTTCATAGGGATGCCTCGATATTTAGCATCATTTCTAAACATCCAAATGAATCAAATAAGTGTAATAGCAATTAAAACTTTCATATGACCTTTCACAGTTTTATGGAAACAAACTTCAAGAAGTTGATATAACGAAAGAGAGCCATGAAAATAGTTAGTGTTAAATAAATCATCATACCATATCGAAAGTTTGGAAGTAATAACACCATTGATAAAAACATGATTAACATTTTCAATATGAAAGCAATATTAGCACTTGGAAGGTAAATAAAACCCTTTAGCTAGAGCAAGCAATCTACAGGAATGAAGTTATTCAAACTCCTTCAAGCTAAAATATAATAAGAAATGGGAATGATATTGTTCCAAAGTTTAATGAAAACATTAGAGGTGTTTTGTTTATTTCTAATAAAATTCCAAACCTCTTTAAGAATGAAATCGCCATTGTAAGAGAGCTTGAAAACAATTTGATTAGGTTTATTCGAAAAGATAATGATGTTGCAAAACTTGTCAAAAATGGTAATAGTAATGTAGTTCTCAAGTTTGTTTTCATTCGAATTATTATTAAGCCAAAAAGAGTTAACTTTGATACTAACAGTAGAGTGTGTAGATAAAAGGGAGTCAATAGAGCAATTACCAATCTAATTGTCTTGCCAAAAGAAAGAAGAGCCCGAATGAATACCCCAAGATATTAAAGATTCAACAACCCATTTAATGGAGCAAAAACTCTTCCAAATTGGAGAGTCACCAACTTTATAAGCACAGATAAGAGGGTGTTTACCTTGGTAATATTTTTCTATCATAAAATTAGCCCAAAGGCTATCATTCCTTCTAAAATTCCACCAGAGAATATGAGAGAAGAAAGTCATAGCTTCACAAATAGGTTTGCAACCAAGACCACCTCACCCAAAGGACCATAACATTTATACCAGGATGTCCAATGCATTCTTTTAATAGAATTATTGGATCCCCAAAAAAAATTTATTAAGCAAGCGATCAATTCCAATAAGAGTAGAATTAGTGGGAATAATAATTTGAATCAAATAGAAAGGCATAGAATTAAAAGTTCTCTTAAGAATAGTGTGCCTACCACCAAAGGAAAGTAAATGGAATTCTCAAACAAAAATTTTATTTAAAATATTTTGAATTAACTCATCAAAAATATGGGATCATTTTGGACCTTTAAATAGAGGAGCACCCAAGTACTTAAGAGCTAAGTGTTGATGTTTAAAATTAGTGATATGACATATTTGATTGATTTTATTATTATAGATACTTAAATAAATAATAAAATAGCTTTTATTATCATTGATAGAAAGACCACTTTCTTTACCAAATTTATTTAAAAAAATCTTGAGGTTCTTGATATGTTGAGTAGAAGCATTGCAAAAAATAATGAAATCATCAACAAAACTTAAGTGGGAAACGGGAAGACCACCAAGAGTTTTATAGTACATAATAAGATTGTTTAAAAATAACTCATTGATGCTCGTAGATAAGTACTCAATAGTAAAAATAAATAAAGTAGGAGATAAAGGATCCCCTTATCTTAAGCCATGGGAAGAAGGAAAGAAGACCAAAGCTTCCCTATTAAGAAAAATAAAAAACCAGACATTCTTAATACAATTTTTAATAAGAAAAGTAAATTTATCAGAAAACCCAAATAAATTCAGAATATGGAAAAGGAAATCCGAAGAGATATTATCAAAAGCTTGGGTAATATCTAATTTGAAAAGAATGTTTCCACCTCTAGTCTTAGCATCTAAGTCATGAATTAATTACTGGGCAAGTAAAATGTTATCAGAAATAGATCTACTTTTAAGAAAACTAGTTTGGTTGAGATAGATAATCTTATGAAGTAAATGACTAAGCCTGTTGATAAGAATTTTGGAAATCAGCTTATTGAAGAAGGTGCAAAAACTAATATGTCTAAAATCACTCCAATAGTCTAGATTACCTTTCTTAAGTGTGAGAACAATATAAGTGCTAGAAAAATATCTAGGAAAAGGATTACCATTATAGAAAAATCAACCACATCCTCAATCAAATCATTTTTAATAATAAACCAACAAATTTGAAAAAAATTGAGTAATAAAACCCTCCAGACCAGCAACAGAATCTATGTTCATGCAATTAAGAACTTTAAAAATTTCATCTTCAGTATACAGTAAGCAAATCATAGTCATCATTAGTAATAATAGAAGGAATCAAGTGCGATTTAGAAATAGCATCATAAGAGCAAGTCTTATTTAGCATAGTTCTAAAGTATTTAAAAACTGAATCCTTAATATCATTATTCTCCATAATCCATTCTCCGTTGTAATCTTTAATTTTAATGAATATTATTTAAAGCTCTCTTTTTATTAATTAAAGCATGAAATTACCTAGTATTGTTGTCACCATCCGCAATATGTTTACTAGAATCTTTTTGATGCCAATAAGTCTCTTCCATATTTTGAAAATTAATAAGTTTATCTTTCACCTCAGTCTAGTCCTTAATCCTAGAAGGATCAGACATAATAGAGACCTCAAGATCACAATCCATTTTTTTCCATATCTTTGATATTAGCAAAAAGGATTTTAAAATAATGCTTATTCTACCAACCCATATTTGCTTAAGTATTTTAAACTTAAACTAAATTCTATTCATCCCCATAATTGAATTATCAGGATGTAAAAGAACTTTCCAATTGTTAACCACAATATTAAAAAATCAATATGTTGAATCCGAATGTTCTAAAATCTAAAAGGAGATAGAATTTTTAATCTATTAAAATTATCTTTAATAGAAATCAAAATAGGTGCATGATTAGACAAGGTTCTGGTTAAATGATAGATAGAAGTAATATGCATTGAGTAATCCAATGAGTAGTAAATAGAATCTGATCCAACCTTTGTCAAAGTATAGAGTTTTACCAAGTATTATTAGAACCTTTAAAACTAATATCAATCAAATTACAATAAAGGATCGTATTAGAAAATTTTTCCATGGAATGAATATTAGGAGAGCAACCACCACTTCATTCAAAAGTAAGTAAAATAGTGTTGGAATCACCACCAACAAACTAAAGTTTATTGACAGAGGTAGCAAAATTCCTCAAATTATCCCAAAAAAGATTTCTACCAGATCTAAGCCCAATACACAATAATCACCATAAGAGATTTGAGCATTGACAACTTGTTGAAAATCATCAAGAATAGAAACATCTACAAAGTTATTCCAAAACACCAATTCTTATTACTAACATTAGAGAAAAATTTATTGAAATCGATCATTCTGGCAACATGGTTAATTTGTTAGCATGAATAAGAGGCTCCAAAAACAATAAGTAAAGAAATATTATGTATACGATAAAGATTTTTAATACAGTTACTAATAGAGAGGGTACCAATCCCTCATACATTCCAAACAATAAAATTAAACATAAAGAAATAAAAAGGGGTTAAGAAAAGGTTAATTAAGAGAGGAGAGGGAGGTTGTACCCAATCTAGTGTTTCTTAGCAATTTGGGAGGGAAATTTTTAACATTTTTTTCTCTTTTTAGCAAGATAAGTTTGGAAACCATTTTCTTATCTCCTATAATCATCATCTGAGAAGGATTTAGCAACATTAGTCTTAGATTTAGGAAAAATCTCCTGATTAGAAATGAGTTCTCCTTCTTCCAAGACATTAGAATTTATTAAAGCCAAATGAGCACCGAGAATAACAAGAGAGGGAGCAAAAATAGATTTATTAAGAGGAAAGTGTGAACAACAATCCCTTCCTCTTCATGACTCAAATTATTAGACAAAGCCAAATCTTTATGAGAATTTAAATAATCCTGAATCTGGAAAATAAATTAATTTCTTCAACCTAATTATCATGAGGTATTAAAGTTATATTCTCCATTGAATTTGAATGATGCATAACATTATTATCCTCATTTATATTCTCAATCAAAGCTTCACTTTCATCAATCAAAGATGGCAAGAATGTAGGGATTGAATCAGAGGAAATAGAATCATCATCTAAAAGTTTAAAAAAACTATTATTATTGACATTAGAAGCCTTCAATTGTGCAGAAGATGTAAGAGGTAAAATAACCTTATTAGAACATTCAAAAATTTCATTGCTTCTGAAGTAGCTTTTTGATATTTAACAGTGATTGGCCTAGGGTTAAGAATAGAAGTTTCCTTAATAGGGATTTTATTGTTTAGGTGAGGATGATGAATGAAACATTCATAATTATCATGCCCATGGATTTTACAGTGAGAACAAAAAATAGGGAGATTTTCAAATTCAAATCTTTGCATATAACCATAATTTTTAGATCCCAACTAGATTTTTTTGGGTGTTTCTTAGTAATGTCCAATTCAATAAGGATTCTAGCCACTGAAGGATTTGATTTTGTAGTCATTGCCTGATCAATTTACAATGGCTGACCAAATAAAGCACCTAAAGCAAAAGGGAATTGATGGTTAACGAAAGGAATTTTCATATTAGGAGAGAAATCTAAACTGGAACGTCTCATTTTTAAATGATTTTAAAGCAGTCAAAGCCATGCTAGCTGATTCCCTAGTAGGATCCATAGGATCCTTCAGTTTTCCTTAAGGAATCATGGGGAAGATGCCAGGCCATGGTGTCAGTCTAATGAAGACATGAAATAGGCTAGCACTCATCGATTTAAGAAGGAATCTAGTGAGAATCACAAAATAGCTAGCAAGCAGTGACCATAAAGCTAAAAATGAGAAGGAAAGGAAATCACCAGAAACGATGACAAGCCAGCAACAATTTTGGGTTTTAGGGTTTGGTTTAAGGTTTAAGATTCATTTGATTTAGGGTTTAGGTTTAGTTTAGGTTTAGGTTTAGGTTTAGGTTTAGGTTTAATTTTAGGTTTAGGTTAAGGGTTTAGGTTTAGGTTTAGGTTTATGTTTAGGTTTAGGTTTAGGTTTAGGGTTTAGGGTTTAGTTTAAGTTTAGTTGAGTTAGATTTTAGGATTAGTTTAAGTTCGATTAAATTAGTTCAAATTAAGTTGTTAAATTTTTTATGATTAAATTAGTGTTTAGGTTTAGATTTAAGTTTAGGTTTAGGTTTCGGTTTAGTGTTAAGGTTTAATGTGTAGGGTTTAGGTTTAGGTTAATGTTTAGGTTTAGGCTTAAGTTTAGGTTTAGGTTTAGGTTTAAGTTTAGGTTTAGGTTTAGGTTTAGGGTTTAGGGTTTAAGGTTTAGGGTTTAGAGTTGCAGGTTTAGGGTTTAGGGTTGTAGGTTTAGTGTTTATGTTTTAAGGATTAGGATTTATGGTTTAGTGTTTAGAATTTAGAGTTTAGTGTTTTTAGGGTTTAGGTTTAGAGTTTGGGGTTTTACGTTGTACATTTTAGGGTTTAGAGTTTATGATTTAGGGTTTTAGGGTTTAAGGTTTAGGGTTTAGGGTTTAGGGTTTATGGTTTAAGGTTTTAGGGTTTTTTTAGGGTTTAGTGTTTATGGTTTATGTTTTTTAGGGTTTAGGGTTTAGGGTTTAGGGTTTAGGTTTTTGGTTTAAGGTTTAGATTTTAGTTTAGGGTTTAAGGTTAAATGTTTTTTTAACATAGAACAAATTCATATTCAACATTTCTTCTTTTCGATTTTGACAGCATTGTAGCGCACCATGTTTTCTAAGACACAAGTGCTCATATATATCAAAAATGAGCACGCATAAAGCAAATCAGAAACCCTAGATAACTAGAACTATCTCTACTGTAAAGACATATTTCCATAAGCAGTAGATCGGGTCGGCCGTTCTTCAATTTCTCCAGCTCGCATCGGAACCACCACTGCATCTCAAGTAGTATTATCTGCCATTATATCCCTGATCTATCCCTCTGGCCATGACTATTACCTTCATCGCTCATCCTGCCTTCATATCCACCAGTGCCTCCAGATCCCCCACCACCATTACGATAATCGCTACCTCTACGTTCGCCTCCACCGTTAAATCTAGATTGAGCCTAATTGACGCTGATGTTCCCACCATCAAGTTTCTTCCCATTATTAGGGTTTAGGTTTAGGTTTTGGTTTATTAATTTTTGGCTTTAGGTTTATTTTTTATTAATTTAGTTTCTTTATGTTTAGGTTTAGGGTGTAGGGTTTAGGGTTTAGGGTTAGTGTTTAGGGTATAGGGTTTAGGGTATAGGGTATATGGTATATGTTTTAGGGTGTAGGGTTTTAGGATTTAGGGTTTAGGGTTAGAGTTTTGGGCTTAGAGTTTAGGGCTTAGGGTTTTAGAGTTTAGTGTTTAGGGTTTAAGGTTTAGGGTTTTTAGGGTTTAGGGTTTTGGTAAGGGTTTAAGGTTAGTTTATAGTTTATGGCTTTTTTTTTAAGGAAACCCCATGTATGGGTATTTTATTGCCACAAAAAGAGGATTACAAGGTCCTTAAAGGGGATAAACTCTAGAACTACTACTCAAAGAGCTACAATCAGCCTAAGGAGTAAATCCCCTATCTAAGTACATCCAAAAGCAAAAGACAACATAAAAGCAATCAAAAGATACAAGTTGCTTAACATAATAATCCATTGAAAAATTAGGGCCAATGCTCTAGAGGATGTGAGAATGCATGATAATATAGAACAAACCTGCAAGAGGACAAGAGAGAATCACCTGCAAAAGTATAATAGGGAAGGGATTAGAACAGTTAAGGTAATATAGACAAAAGGATAAATGGAAACAACATAATCTGAGAATGATAATAATGAATTGTGATATAGAAGGCTCAGGCTCAGTCACACCAAGTTGGGGCAGATGCAAGTATGAGCATCCAAACTTCAGCAGAAGGGTTACATCACAAGAGCTACTACCAAACCAAAATGGAGTGAGATCATCACAGCCATCATAGCCAACAAACCTGTGAGAAGGTAGCACCCAGTTGTTGATAGTCTTGTGAGCTTTATTACCTGCAAACCTAAACAAAACCATATCTAATATAGAGAGGAAATTGCAAAGAGCTGAAGGATAAGGTGTCCCATTCAAGAAAAGTATCATCAATATAGTCACCCTGACATGTGAATACATAAACATAAGAGAATGAGTCATCTTTGCTAGAACCTCATGAAAAGGCATATTCAAGAAAAGAAAAAGGCCAGCATATAATCCCTCCACATGAAAATAGCAGAGGAGACAACTTGCTGGAATCCTGCTAATCAAGTCAATGAGCCTATAATTAACACCATCCCAAACATATGATATATATATATATATGAATCTTTTAGGCCAGGAAACAACCCCCTTATTAATATCCATATCAGTAATTTGGAAAAAGCAATTGTAAAGGAAGACAGCATAGCCCAACACGGAAATAGACCTACCAAAAATATCACCAAGTAAAGAGTTAGAGTTCTGACTCCAATAGCATTCAGGACCAAAAATCAGATAATCCAGCTCAACAAGCAACCAAGAGAGCAAGACAGCAAAAGGCAGCAAATGACTAGAATACCACCCATTCAGAATAGATAGCACATACGACTGCACAAACCTAACTGAATCGAGATGGGAAAAGAGGCAAAAATAGGTAATGTAGATCACAACAATCTGGAGAGAAATAGCAGCCCAGACATAAACAACGGACGTTCAAAAAGCCAACCCCAACAGCAAAACATTGGAACCTACCAGAAGAAAAATCAACAAGTGGATTCAAATGAATAGCAACATTAGAATCCAGAAAACATAAGATAGCGGATAGCCAAGGCAGAAAATAGCCAAAATAGCAACACCCAAGACAGGAAGGGACAACAAGTTGGCTATAAAACCTCTCAATCAGAGTAGACATTGCAATAGCTAATAACCAAATAGATAAATCAGAAAAATAGGTAGAGGCAACAACCGGAAAGAATCACCCAAAACCATCAGAACAGCAATGTCAGAAATAGCTTGCTGAACATAGGACCCTGAAGTCCTATAACCAACAAAGATGGAGCCAACATAGGAGTCCTAAAAAACCAAGACAGCAAATCTCCAAGAGAAGAAACAACCAAGAAAACAAAACCAGCAAGCTTGCCATAAAGCCACCCATCCAGGATAAACAGTGCCATAGTTACAAGTTTAACAGAAATAAGGTGGAGAAAATAGCAGCAGATAAGGTAAACAAATGAATTCAGATGATATGCATATAAAAAACCAATAAGGAGGTTCAAAGCAAAATCCACCAAGCAATCAACAACTTCAATAGAGACATGTTGAGCAAAACAAACCAAAATCCCAGAGACAGCATGTAGAGTATTAATCTAGTTCAGCCAACAGCTAAGGCAGTTAATACCAACAAGCTGGCCAAGAGTCCACCCAAAAACATAAATAACGATAGAGAAGGATAGATAATGTACAGCTCCCCACCACAAGCCAATCCAGGAAGAGACATTCAGTGCAGATAGAACAGTAGCTGGATGTGTAGTCACATTAATCCAATTCTTCCAAGGATATTGATAGTAATAACTAGTAGGTTGGCCAATAACCCAATTATGCATATAAGATAAACCATTGATTAATTTCAAGTAGAATAGAAGAATGATCTTTAAGATTTGCATGTTCCCATCATAGCATAGAGAGGGAAAACAATAGCAGGGAAGACCAACAAAATCCCAGTTGTAAGTAGCAAAGACAGCAAGAAAAACAAAGAAAACATCCTCGGTAAGGTACTCAAAATTCCAAAATCCAATAATGGGGACATTGTTACAGTTATAACACCCATTAGGAAAAGCAAATTTTAAGAAAAAGGATATAAAGTAAAAAATGTATGAGTTCAAGTAATTCACACCAGAGTAAACAAAAATACCCACAACCTCAGCAAAGGCAGAATGGAAATCCATTAAGTAACTCCAAAACTGCTTAACATGAGAAACAAGACCAGAAATAGCAAGATTGATAGTAGCCTCAAGGGTCCATATCAGCCAGTAACTAAGAAAGAAGGTATCAATAAGTTGACCATGGGAAAAGCCATTAAGAGTAGACAGTACATAAAATGGATCCCAAAATAAAAAAGTATTATTGCAAATAGAACACGGATGTAACAATAACACCATGTGTGATCAAAATAGCCTGATAATACCACAAAAGTTGGGGATCAAAAACAACCATAAATCACAAAGACAGCAATTTGTAAAGAGGACCCAAAAATCCAACGACTAGCATTGAAAGGAATAACACAATTCCAATCCTGCAAAGAGATATTAGAGTAGACATGAGAAATCACAAACAGTAAAATAACAGCAATAAGGAAGGTTGCAACCAATTGGTGCTCAACAGCAGTCCTACTTTAGATAGAAATAATTAAGCTGCAAGTAACAAGTAAAAGACAACTCGGATAAGATTCTGAGGTAGTAATGAGTAGAAGGTAGCAGATATGGAGGGGTAGGTAATGAACAGCTCCCCACCACAAGCCAATCCAATAAGAGACATTCAGAGCAAACAGTTCAGTGGCAGGTTGCTTAGTCACATTAATCCAATTCTGCCAGTAATAACCAGTAGGTTGGCCAATAACCTAATTATGCATATAAGATAAACCATTGACTAATTTCAAGCAGAAAAGAAGAATGCTCTTTAAGATTTGCATGATCCCATCATAGTTTTGAGAGGAAAACAACTGGGGAAAGATAGCATCCCAGGATAGCAGAAGAAAGAAAAAACAAAGAAAAGAGGGTAGACACAGTAAAAACCAAAAAGAGAGGCCAACATGAAAACCCATTCTTGAGAGAGAGAAGACAAAAAAAACATATAATCTTTAGACAAGAGCAGTAATAGTGCTTGACCAAAGACCCAATCTCAGAAACATCCTGCCTAGAAAGGAACTCCTGAATAAAATAGCCAGGAACAATCTGAAGAAACTCCAACCAGGTCAAAAGATAAATAGTGCAAGTAAAAGGAACATAAAAAGATAACCAAGAAGTAATATCAAAGTTCTGCACAATAATAAATCTGTTAGGGGTAAGGAGGTCAGCAATAGCCTGGAAGGAAACCTGCAAAAAACAACCATGGCATGTGGAAGAAAGGAAGAAAGCCCCCCACAATAAGATCCCACCAAAGAGACCCTGTTGGATCTGAAAATGGATTCCAAAAGCCAAGCTAGAGTCAAAGAGAATATCAGCAGCAGCCCAAGATCTAATAGGGGAGACAAGCAACATGTCAAAAACTAGCCAACAGTCATTATCAATTAAA
This sequence comes from Cymbidium sinense, assembly GCA_021442155.1. NCBI lineage: Eukaryota > Viridiplantae > Streptophyta > Magnoliopsida > Asparagales > Orchidaceae > Cymbidium > Cymbidium sinense. The sequence goes on along the minus strand of JAKCPB010001247.1, from coordinate 28,398 downwards.
ATCCAACAACCTAACAATAAATCATCAGCATAAATATTGCAACCAGTATAGTGAACAATACTACAATGCATAGAAACAACATAGATAACTAAGATTCTCCAAGCAGTAATATCTTTGAGAAATAGTAGGTTGCAAAATTAATGGTTGTAGCTAAACCCATCAAAATAAATATCTCCATCCAGCAATGTTTAAGCCCCTAGATTAGGAATGCAGCCAATAATGAGATTAAAGTCCCAAATAGGATTGGTGTTATAAAACCAATAGCAGCTTACACATAGCTCAACATAATTCCAATGCAGAGTATCAGCTTGCACATAGCTCAATAGCAGCCCTTTATCAATGTAAATGCCAAAAGCAGTGAGCCTCCAAATGAAGGAGAAGCTTAGGGATTAGGGTTTGGGGTTTTAGGGTTTAGGATTTAGGGTTTAGGGTTTAGGGTTTAGGGCTTAGGGTTAGGTTAGGGTTTAGGGTTAGTTTACGATTTAGGGTTTATGGTTTTGGGTTTTAGGGTTTAGGGTTTAGGGTTTAGGGTTTAGGGCTTAGGGTTTAGGGTTTAGGGTGTAGGGTTTAGGGTTTGGGCTTGAGGGTTTAGGTTTACGATTTAGGATTTAGGGTTTAGGATTTAGGGTTTAGGGTTTTAATTATTTTTTTATTTTTTTAAATTAAGTAAACACGTAAGTTTAGGTTTATTTAGTTTATTTTTTATTTATTTTAGTTTATTTTATTTTTTATTTTTATTTAGGTTCAATTTTATTTTTATTTAGTTTAGCTTATTTATTTTAGGTTTATTTATTTTAGTTTAGGTTTTTTATGTATTTTATTTTTTATGTTTAGGTTTAGGTGTAGGTTTAATTTTTAGTTTAATTTTATTTTTATTTTATTTTTTAGTTTTAATTTTTAATTTTTATTTTAGGTTTAGCTTTAGGTTTTTATTTTATTTTTTTAGGTTGAGGTATTAGGTTTTTATTATAGGTTTATTTTTAGGTTTTATTTTTCAGTTTAGGTTTATTTCTAATTTATTTTATTTTATTTAGTTTAGATTTAGCTTTAGGTTTAGCTTATTTTAGGTTTAGGTTTTATTTATTTTATTTTAGTTGATTTTAGTTTAGGTTTAGTTTAGGCTTATTTTATTTATATTTTAAGTTTATGTTTTTTTTAGTTTAGGGTTTAAGTTTTATTTTTTATTAATTTTTAGGTTTTATTTTAAGTTTTTATTTAATTTTCTATTTTATTTTTTTAGGTTTAAGTTTAGTTTATTTATTTATTTTATTCTTTGATTTTATTTAGTATAGGGTTAGGTTTTTAGGGTTTAGGGTTTAGGGTTTAGAGTTAGTTTTGGGTTTAGGGTTTAGGGTTTTGGGGTTTAGGGTTTTACGATTTAGGGTTTAGGGTTTAGGTTTTTTTGAGTTTAGGGTTTAGGGTTTATGGTTTAGAGTTTAGGTTTTTGATTTAGGGTTCAAGTTTTAGTTTAGGTTTTAGGGTTTTTTTTTTTTAAAGATAATAAATTCAGATTCAACATTTCTTCTTTTTGATTTCATTAACCAAGTGACACACCAAGTTTTTGATGACACAAGCGACAATATAGATAAGAAATGAGCATGCATAGAGCAAATCAAAACCTTAGATAACTAGAACCATTTCAACTATAAAGACACAATTTGATAAGCAGTAGATCGGATTGACCATTCTTTAATTTATAATTCCCATCAGAACCACCCTCATCTCTTGAGTAGCGGGATCCATTTTAATATCCCCGATCTCTCCCTCCACCACCACCATGGGTGTAACCTTTTTTCCTCCCTCCACTCCATAACCACTTCTCTAACACCTCCTGCAATACTTGATAACCCTACACCTTCACCTCCATCACCAGATCTAGACTGAGCCCGGTTGATGGTGATGTTCCTACCGCCAAGGTTCTACACATTCTTAAGGTTTAGGTTTACATTTGGGTTTATTAGGTTTTATTGCATAAGTTTCTTTTTTAATTTATTTAGTTACTTTAGGTTTAGGTTTAGGGTTAGGGGTTTAGGGTTTAGGGTTTAGGGTTAAGGTTTAGGCTTTAAGGTTTAGGATTTAGGGTTTTAAGTTTTATGTTTTTAAGGTTTAGGGTTTAAGGTTTAGGGTTAGGGTTTAGGGTTTAAGATTTAGTGTTTAGGTTTTAGGTTTAAGTTTTAGGGTTTAGGGTTTAGGGTTTAGGGTTTAGGGTTTAGGGTTTCAGGGTTTAGGGTTTAGGGTTTAGGGTTTAGGGTTTAGGGTTTAAAGTTTAGGGTTTAGGGTTTGGGTTTAGGGTTTAGGGTTTAGGGGTTTAGAGTTTAAGGTTGTTTAGTGTTTAAGGTTTAGGGTTTAGGGCTTAAGTTATATGGTTTAGGGTTTAGGGTTTAGCTTTTAAGGCTCTAGAGTTTATAGTTTAGGGTTTAGTGTTAGTTTAAGGTTTAGGGTTTATAATTTATTATTTTTTAGGATTTAGGGTTTAAGGTTTAGGGTTTTAGGCTTTAGGGTTTAATGTTTAAGGTTTTTAAGGGTTTAGGGTTTTGGGTTTAGGGTTTAGAGTTTAGGGTTTATGGTTTATGGTTTAGGATTTAGGGTGGGTTGTAGGTTTAGGGTTTAGGGTTTAGCATTGTAGGTTTAGGATTTAGGGTTTAGAGTTTAGGGTTTAGGGTTTAGGATTTAGGGTTTAGGGCTTTCAGGGTTTATGGTTTAGAGTTTAGGGTATAGGTTTTTTAAAAAAAAATTAAGTAAGTTTAGGTTTATTTAGTCTATTTTTTATTTATTTTAGTTTATTTTATTTTTTATTTTTATTTAGGTTTATGCTTTTTTATTTAATTTAGTTTATTTATATTAGGTTTATTTATTTTAGTTCTTTTTTAGATTTAAGTTTATTTGTAAGTTTAGTTTTATTTTTGTTTTATTTTTCAGGTTTAGGTTTTATTTTTATTATTAGGTTTAGGTTTAGGTTTTTATTTTATGTTTTAAGTTTAGGTTTTATGTTATTATTTTTGGTTTATATTTAGGTTTTATTTTCTTAGTTCAGGCTTAGGTTTATTTTTAGTTTATTTTGTTTTATTTAGTTTAGGTTTAGGTTTAGGTTTAGTTTATTTTATGTTTAGGTTTTATTTATTTTAGTTTAGTTTTTTTAGTATAGGTTTAGGCTAATTTTATTTTATTTATTTTACTTTTATTTTAGGTTTAGGTTTTTTTTAATGTAGGGTTTAGGTGTTCTTTTTTATTTATTTTTAAGTTTATTTTTTAGGGTTAGGCTTTTATTTAGTTTTTTATCTTAGGTTTATTTTTTATTTTATTTATATTTTTAAGGTTTATTTTATTTATTTTATTTTGTTTAGGTTTTTATTTATTTTATTTTAGTTTAGTTTTTATTTTCTATTTTATTATATTTATAGGTTTAGTTTAGTTTATTTTATTTTAATTTTTTTAATTTAGGTTTAGGGTTTTTAGTTTAGGGTTTTTGGCTTTAGGGTTTAGGGTTTAGCATTTAGGGTTTAGGGTGTAGTGTTTAGGGTTTAAGGTTTAGGTTTTAGGTTTAGGGTTTATGTTTTATCTTAGGGTTTAAGGTTTAGTTTTGATTTAGGGCTTAAGGTTAAGGGTTTAGGGTTAGTTTTATGGATAGAGTTTTTTTTATCTTTTTATTTTATTATTTTTCTTAAAATTAAGTAAATTGATAGCTTTAGGTTTATTGTTTATGGTTTAGTTTAGGGTATAAGGTTTAGGGTTTAATGTTTAGGGTTTAAGATTTTTAGGGTTTAGGTTTTAGGTTTAGGGTTTAGGTTTTAAGTTAGGGTTTAGGGTTTACGGTTTAAAGTTTAGAGTCTAAAGTTTTTTTTAACAAAGTTTAGGGTTTAAGGTTTAAGGTTTTAGGGTTTAGGGTTTAGGGTTTAGGTAAAGGTTTAGGGTTTTAGGGTTTAGAGTTTAGAGTTTAGGGTTGCAAGTTTAAGGCTTAGGGTTTAAGGTTTAGGGTTAAAGGTTTAAGGGTTAGGGTTTAGGGTTTAGGGTTAGGGTTTTCTTATATTTTTTATCTTTTTTTTTTTTAAATTAAATAAATTGGTATGTTTTAGTTTATATAATTTTTTTATTATTTATTTTAGTTTATTTTATTTTTTATTTTTATTTAGGTTTATTTTTATTTTTCTTTTGTTTATTTTAATTAGTTTAGTTTATGTTTTTATTTTAGTTTATTTTTTAGGTCTAGGTTTAGGTTTAGGTTTAGATTTATTTTTTAATTTAGATTTATTTTATTTTATTTCTTAGGTTTTGGTTTTTTATTTTATTTTTGTTTAGGTTTTAGGTTTATTTTTGGGTTTTATTTTTTAGTTTATGATATAGGGTTTCTTTTTAAATAATTAAATCTATAGGTTTGGGTTTATTTTGTTTATTTTTTATATTTTATTCAGCTTTTTTTACTTTTTTTAGTTTGGTTTATTTATATTAAGTTTATATATTTTAGTTTAAGTTATTTTTTTATTTTAGATTATCTTTTAGGATTAGGTTTAGGTTTAGATTTATTTTTTAATATAGTTTTATTTTTACTTTATTCTTTAGGTTTGGGTTTTATTTTTTTATTAGGTTTAAGTTTATGTTTTTATTTTATTTTTTTAAGTTTAGGTTTTACATTGATATTTTAGGTTTTTTTTAGGTTATATTTTTTTAGTTTAGACTTAGGTTTGTTTTTAGCTTATTTTATTTTATTTAGTTTAGTTTTAGGTTTATGTCTGACTTATTTTAATTTAGTTTATTTTAATTTACGTTTAGGATTATTTTATTTTATTTATTTTATTTTATTTTAGGTTTACTTTTTTTTAGTTTATGGTTTAGGTGTTATTTTTATTTATTTTTAGGTTTTATTTTTAGGTTTATTTTTTGGTCTAGGTTTTTATTTATTTTTTATTTTATTTTATCTTACATTTACTTTATTTTTATTTTAGGTTTAGTTTTTATTTTACTTAGGTTTTTTATTTTTAGGTTTATTTTATTTTATTTATTTGGTTTTGGTTTTTATTTATTCTATTTTAGTTTAATCATTATTTTCTATTTTATTTTATTTTTAGGTTTAGGTTTGGGTTTTAGTTTAGGTTTTTATATTATATTATATTATTTTCTTATTTAGGTTTAAGTTTTAGGGTTTAGGTTTTAGGGTTTATGATTTAGTGTTTTAAGGTTTAGTGTTTAGGTTTTAAGTTTTAGGGTTTAGTGTTTAGGGTTTAGGGTATTTAGAGTTCAAGGTTTATTATTTAGCTTTTAGGTTAAGGGTTTAGGTTTTAATTTAAGGTTTAAGCTTTACGGTTTAATTTTTTTTAACAGAGTTTATGATTTGGGGTTTGGCGTTTAGGGTTTAGGGTTTTAGAGTTTAGGTTTTAGAGTTAGGGTTTACGATTTAGGGTTTAGGCTTTTAGGGTTTATGGTTTAGGGTTTAGGGTTTAAGGTTTAGGGTTAACATTTTTTTTTTTTTTAATTTTTTTTAAAATAAGTAAAATGGTAGGTTTAGGTTTATTTAGTTTACTTTTTTATTTATTTTAGTTTAATTTTAATTTTAACTTTTTATTTAGGTTTATTTTTATTTTTATTTAATTTAGTTATGTTTTTTATTTAAGTTTATTTTAGGTTTAGGCTTATTTTTTAGTTAGTTTAACTTTATTTTATTTTTAGGTTTAGGTTTTATTTTTGTTTTTTTTAGGTTTAGGTTTTAATTTTATTTTTTTAGGTTTAGGTTTTTGGTTTTTATTTTAAATTTATTTTAAGGTTTTTTATTTTAAGGTTTATTTTTTAGTTTAGGTTTAGGTTTATTTTTAATTTATTCTATTTTATTTAGTTTAGGTTTAGGTCTTATTTATTTTAGTTTAGTTTATTTTAGTTTAGGTTTAGGTTTATTTTATTTTATTTATTTTATTATTATTTTTTGTTTAGTTTTTTTAGGGTTTAGGTTTTATTTTAAGGTTTATTTTTTAGGTTTAAGTTTTATTTTTTTTTAGGTTGATTTTTTTTTATTTTACATTTAGTTTTTATTTTGTTTAAGTTTTGTATTCTTAGGTTTATTTTATTTTGTAGTTTAGTTTAGGTTTTTATTTATTTTGTTTTTATAAGTTTATTTTATTTTATCTTAGGTTTAGGTTTATATTTTAGTTTAGGTTTTTATTTTATTTAGGTTTTTTAATTTATTTTATTTTTAGGTTTTATTTAGTTTATGTTTAAGTTTTTAGGTTTTTACGGTTTATCATTCAGTGTTTAGGGTTTAGGGTTTAGGGTTTAGGGTTTAGGTTTGTAGGTTTTAGGGTTTAGGCATTAGGGTTTATGATTAAGGGTTTAAGGCTTAGGGTTTAAGGTTTTAGGGTTTAGGGTTTAGGGTTTAGGGTTTAAGGTTTAGGTTTTAGGGTTTTAGTTTGGGTTTAGGGTTTACGGTTGTAGGTTTAGGGTTTAGGGTTCAGGGTTCATGGTTTAGGTTCAAGTTTAGGGTTTAGGGTTTTTGGCTTTTTTTTTAATAGAGAACAAATTTAGATTAAACATTTCTTTTTTTCAATTTCACCAACAAAGTAACACACCAAGTTTTCTAAGACACAAGCAGCGACATAGATAAGAAATGAGCACGCATAGAGCAAATCCAAAATCCTATATGACTAGAATCATCTCTACTATAAAGACACAGTTCCATATGTAGTTGATCGGATTGGCCATTCTTCATTTCTCCAGTTCCCATCAGAACCACCCGGCCTCTCGAGTAGCGGGATCTGCCATCATATCCCTGATCTCTCTCCCCGCCACCACCACAAGTATAACTTTCGTCACTCCTCCTGCCTCCAAAACCACCACTGCTTTGACCACCACCTCCATATCCACTAGTACCTCTAGATCTCCCACCACCACTGCGATAATCATTACCTCCACCATCGCCTCCACCACTAGATCTAGACTAAGCCTGGTTGACGGTGATGTTCCTATCGTCAAGGTTCTGTCCATTCTTCGGGTTTAGGTTTAGGTCTAGGTTTATTAAGGTTTTGGGTTTATGCTTATTTTTTAATTTATTTAGTTACTTTAGGTTTAGGTTTAGGGTTTGGGATTTAAGGTTTAGGGTTTTGGGTTTAGGGTTTAGGGTTAGGGTCTAGGGTTTAGGGTTTATGGTTTAAGGTTTAGGATTTTATGTTTTATACTATTAAGTTTTAGGGTTTAGGGTTTAGGGTTATGGTTTAGGGTTTAGGGTTAAGGGTTTAGTGTTTAGGATTTAGGGTTTAAAGTTAATTTAGGGTTTAGGGTTTAGGATTTTAGGATTTAGGTTTTAGGTTTAGGGTGTAGGTTTAGGGTTTAGTTTTTAGGGTTTAGGGTTTTAAGGTCTAGGGTTGTTTAGGGTTTAAGGTTTTGGGGGTATTTTTTGGGAAAGTTAGATTTTTATTACAATAAAAGGAAAAGATATAATGTCCTTAAATGGGGTAAAGCTCTAAAATTCTACTACTGTTAGAGCTACAAGAAACCTAGAGAGGTAAACCCCCATCTAAGTACATTAGAAAAAGAAGAGAAAACAAAAGAGCAAATATAGCACCTAAAAAGCATAAGACAAAAATATGGAGTAAGACTAAAACAAATCCTAAAAATAGTAAAAGGATTACTCAGTCAGTTTATGATTTCTTTGAGAAAGAAAGATAAGCAAGATCCACAACAACAACAATTGGGTTGACTGAGCAATGAGCATTCCCTTTGTAAAGTTCCAACTTGTAAAAGAAATCTACAGAACACTACAAAGGCAAAAGTCATTGCTAAAAAAAGATGGAAAAAGCGAGAAAAGGAGAAGGCTAAGTTAGTTATGATCATCTCAAGGGGGGGCAACAATACATATGAGCATCCAAACTTCATAAAGAAGGGTTACAATCATATGTAATGCTACCAACCAGAGAGATGAGGTGAGTAACATCAATGCAATCATAGTCAGCATACTTGATATAAGCAAACATCCAAGGCCAGCAGTCCATAAAGTTCCAGATCTAGTAGCATTAAACAAAGATCAACCAGCCAACAACCAGCTAGCAGTGAAACCACCAAACAAAAACCATAACAGACTAGTCACAATAACCCAGAGAGACTAGAACAAAGTTAGAATACCAACAACAACCATTAACAAAATACCCATCCAAGCTCCAAACCAGGGAAAACTAGAACCGGCCATCAGCAAACACCAGACCAATGCTAATTAATAATGAAACAACCAACAAAACCAAGATAGGAGCCCTCATGCCAAAGTCCCAATAATAAGTAGCCACCAAGCCAAACCAGGGTGAGCAACCATAAATGACTAAATAGCTCAGAAATGAAACCATCAACAGAAGGAAACATAAGCTGCAACTAGTGCAAATCACTAGAATACAAAACAACCACATAAAAGCGGGCCAAAAGTAGCCACCAACCACCAAAAACCAAAAAGTCCAATCCAAAAGGATCAATAAAGTTTCATCCAACACAACAAAATGCTCTACCAAATTGTCAAGTTTAGGTTTTAGGTTTAGGGTTTAGGTTTTATTTAAGGGTTTAGGGTTTTTGGTTTTTATTAATAGAGAAAAATTTAGATTCAACATTTCTTTTTTTCAATTTCATTAGCAAAGTAACACACCAAGTTTTCTAAGACACAACCGATGACATAAATAAAAAAGGAGAACACATAGGGCAAATCCAAAACCCTAGATAACTAGAACCATCTTTACTATAAAGACACAGTTCCATAAACAGCAGATCGGATTGGTTGTTCTTTAGTTTCTCCAGTTCCCATCAGAACCACCCCAGCCTCTTGAGTAGTGGGATCCACCATCATATCCCCAATGTTTCCCTCCGCCACCACCATGGCTATAACCTCCTTCGCTCCCCACTTCCATAACAACCACTACTCAGACCACCACCTCCATATCCATCAGCACCTCTAGAACCCACACCACCACTATGATAACCGCCACCTCCACCTTTGCCTCCACCACTAGATCTAGACTAAGCTTGCTTGACGGTGATGTTCCTATGGTCAAGGTTTTTCCCATTCTTAGGGTTTAGGTTTAAGGTTAGGTTTATTAGGTTTTATGGTTTAGGTTTATTTTTTAATTTATTTAGTTACTTTAGGTATAAGTTTAGGGTTTGGGGTTTAGAGTTTAGGGTTTAGGGATAGAGTATAGTGTTTAGGGTTTAGAGTTTAGGGTTTAGGGTTTAGGGCTTTAGGATTTAAGCTTTTAGGATTTATGGTTTAGGGTTAGGGTTTTGAATTTAGGGTTTATGGTTTTTTAGGGTTTAAGGTTGTAGGTTTAGGGTTTAGGGTTTAGGGTTTAGTGTTTAGGATTTAGGTTTTATGGTTAAAAAAATATAAGTAAACTGGTAGGTTTAGGTTTATTTAGTATATTTAGTTTACTTTATTTTTTATTTTATTTAGGTTTAATTTTTAGTTTTATTTAGTTTATTTTTTATCAACACTACCATTGCCGTTCCAAAGTCCGGATGCAAAAAGTGGAGGGTTGCGTTAGGTAGTCGACAGCCAGCGTAAAATTTGTCGAAATAATCATGACATGAATCCTTTAAATCATTGTGTTAATGCTAGGACATCCCCTGGAAGAGATGCGCTGTATGGCTTAAATACAATGAAAAATGTGCTAGAGCCGCTGCATCGGCGCCTGGGTGCAGTGTTAAATAAGCAAGGGTTCCCATATTTTGGATGGATGCGGGCAAAGAAGTTAGTCCATGAAACTAGAATTAGGTTAGGATCTTGGAATATAGGTACTCTTACAGGTAAATTAATGGAATTAATAGATATTATGGTTCATAGAAAGATAAATATTTTATGTGTTCAAGAAACTAAATGGGTTGGTGAGAAGGCCAAGGAGATTGATAGTTTAGGTTTTAAACTTTGGTATTCAGGTAAAAGTCGAACTATAAATGGTGTAGGTGTGATTATAGATAAAAGTTTGAAGGATAATGTTATAAGTATTAATAGATGTGAAGATAGAATTATATCTTTAAAGATTATTGTTGATACTAAGATTATCAATGTTATAAGTGTCTAGCTCCTTAAGTAGGTTTGGAGGTAAGCACAAAACAAAAATTTTGGAATGAATTAGAGGGATTAATACAAAAGATACCTCTTGAAGAAAAAGTATTTATTGGAGGAGATTTAAATGGACATGTTGGTAGAGTGGTAGAAGATTTTAAAAGTATTCATGGTGGTTATGGATTTGGAGTGACTAATGAAGAAGGGTAGGACTATATTAGATTTTGCTTTTATGATTTTGTAGTTGCTAATGCTTTTTTTAAAGAGATGAACATATTATTAATGGACTATAAAATGGATCTAAGAGATAAATTTTAAATTTTAAATTGAAATTTTAATGTATTAGATATGAAATTAAATAAATTATTGTATTAGATACAGAACACTTTAAAAGATAAAAATTAGAATTTTCATAAAAGCTAATTATGGGAAAAATCAAGTGAAATTAAGCAAGTTGCTAAAGATGTGCTTGGAGAATCAAAAGGAAAAGCTTCTTTTAATAAGAATAGTTAGTGGTGGAGTCAGAGTGTGCAAGAAAAGATAAGAAATAAGAAGCATTGTTATAAAACTTGGTTTAGATGTAAAAATTCAGAGAAAGACTAAAATGATGCCAGATGAGTGGAGAAAGACTCTGTTGGTTCCTATATTTAAGAATAAAGGTGATGCACAAGAGTGTGCAAATTATAGAGGAATTAAGTTAATGTGCCATACATTAAAATTATGGGAGAGAGTAATTGAGCATAGGTTATGATGTGATACAGAAGTTTCTCACAATCAGTTTTGTTTCATGACAGGTAGATCTACTATGGTTGCTATACATTTGTTAAGAGGTTTGATAGAGAAACATAGAGAAATTAAGAAGGATCTACATATGATATTTTTTGATTTAGAGAAAGCTTATGATAAAGTCTCAAGAGATGTTCTTTAGAGAGTTCTAGAACAGAAAGGAGTTAATATTGGTTATATTCAAGTCATTAAGAATAGGTATACTAGAGTTGTTACTTGTGTCCAAATACAAGGAGAATTGACAAAATATTTTCCTATTTCAGTTGGATTACATCAAGGATCAACATTAAGCCCTTATCTTTTTATTTTAGTTATGGATGTTCTTACGAGGCATTTACAAGAAGATGTACCTTGGTGTATGCTTTTTGTTGATGACATTCTTCTTATTGATAAGACTAGAGAGGGAGTCCAACAGAAACTTGAATTATGGAGGTCAACTTTAGAGTCTAAAGGCTTTCATTTAAGTTGATCTAAAACTGAATATATGGAGTGTAATTTTAGTTATAGAAGTTTTAGTGATAGTGTTGTGACTTTAGGTGATCAAGTCATTAATAAGAGTGAGCGATTCAGATATTTAGGCTCTATTGTTAAAAATGATGGTGAAATAGATGGAGATGTTATTAGTAGAATTCAAGTTGGATGGTTGAAGTGGAGGAATGCATCTGGCCTATTATGTGATAGAAAAGTTCCACTTATACTTAAGGAAAATTTTATAAGATGGTGGTAAGACACAATGACTTATATGCATGTTGGCCAATAAAAGAGAAGCATAAGACTAAGTTAAGTGTTACAGAGATGAGGATGCTTAGGTGGATGAGTGGCTTTACTCTTAGAGATAGAATGCAAAATGAGTATGTTTGGGAAAAAGTTGGAGTAGCTCTAGTGGTAGATAAGATTAGGGAGAGTCGCCTTAGATGGTTTGGCCACATAAAGCGTCGGCCATCCCCATTATGTTAAGAAAGATAGAGGTAGACCTAAAAAGACTTGGTTAAGATGTATAAAAAATGATCTTAGTATACTTGAATTAAATGAGAATTTGACACATGATAGGACACAATGGAGACGAAGGATTCATGTAGCCGACCCCACCTAGTGGGATTAAGGCTTTTTGTTGTTGTTGTTGTTGTTGTTGTTAGTTTATTTTTTATGTAAGTTTAGGTTTTTTATTTTTTTTTATTTTTTAAGTTTAGGTTTAGGTTTACTTTTTAGTTGAGTTTTATTTTATTTTATCTTTTAAGTTTAGGTTTCTTTTTAATTTTTAGGTTTGGGTTTAGGATTTTATTTTACTTTTTTAGGTTTAGGATTTACGATTTTATTTTAGGTTTATTTTTTAGTTTAGGTTTAGCTTTAGCTTTAGTTTATTTTATTTTATTTAGTTTAGGTTTAGGTTTAGGTTCCATTTATTTTAGGTTTAGGTTTAGGTTTTAATTATTAGAGTTTAGTTAATTTTAGTTTAGGTTTAGGTTTATTTTATTTTGATTATTTTTATTTTTATTTTATGTTTAGGTTTTATTTTAGTTTAGGGTTTAGGTTTTATTTTTTATTTATTTTCAGGTTTTATTTTTAGGTTTATTTTTTAGGTATAGGTTTTTATTTAGTTTTTCTTTTCTTTTATTTTAAGTTTATTTTATTTTTATTTTATGTTTAGTTTTTATTTTATTTAGTTTTTTATTCTCGGGTTTATTTTAATTTTATTTATCTAGTTTAAATTTTTATATATTTTAGTTTAGTTTATTTTTTTAGTTTTAGGTTTAAGTTTTAGTTTAGGTTTTTATTATTTTTTATTTTTTAATTTTTTTATGTTTAGGTTTCTTTATTTATTTTATTTTTAGGTTTAATCTAGTTTAGGTTTTTTTTTAATTTTTTTATTATTTATTTATTTATTATTTTTTTTTTAATTTTTTTTATTTTTTTTTATTTTTTATTTTTTTATTTTTATTTTTTATTCTTAATTTAGTTTAGGTTTAGGTTTCTAGGTTTTAGGGTTTAGGGTTTAGTTTGCAGCTTTAGGTTTAGGGTTTAGGGTTTTAGGTTTTCAGGTTCTAAGGTTTAGGGTTTATGGTTAGGGTTTAGGGTTTAGTGTTTAGGCTTCAAGGTTTAGGGTTCTTAGGGTTTAAGGTTTAGAGTTTAGGGTTAGCTTAGGGGTTAGGTTTAGATTTGGGTTTAAGATTTAGGGTTCAGGGTTTAGGGTTAGTTTAAGGTTTAGGGTTTTAGGGTTTAGGGTTTAGTGATTAGGGTATAGGGTTTAGGGTTTAGGGTTTAACATTAAAGGTTTAGAGTTTAGGGTTTATTAGTTTTAGGGTTTAGGGTTTAGGATGTACTGTTTAGGGCATAGGGTTTAGCATTTAAGGTTTTTTTTAGTTTAATTTATTTATTTTATTTTAGGTTTTTATTTTAGTTTATTTGTTAGGTTTAAATTTAGATTTATGTATATTTTTTAGTTTAGTTTTATTTTTATTTTATTTTTTAGGTTTAGGTTTATTTTTTATTTTTAGGCTTAGGTGATGATTTTTATTTTATGTTTTTAGGTTTAACTTTTAGGTTTTTATTTTAGGTTTATTTTTAGGTTTTATTTTTAGATTATGTTTATTTTTAGTTTATTTTATTTTATTTAGTTTAGGGTTTGGGTTTAGGTTATTTTAGGTTTTGGTTTAGGTTTTTCTTATTTTATTTTAGTTTAGTTTATTTTAGCTTAGGTTTCATTTTATTTTATTATGTTTATTTTATTTTATAATAGGTTTAGGTTTAGTTTTTTTATTTAGGGTTTAGGTATTATTTTTTATTTAATTTTAAGTTTATTTTTTAGGTTTAGGTTTTTTATAGTTTTTATTTTATCTTATTTTTTTGGTTTATTTGGTTTTTATTTTATGTTTAGTTTTTATTTTATTTGGGTTTTTTATTCTTAGATTTATTTTATTTTTAAGTTTTTAAGGTTGTTATTTATTTTATTTTAGTTTATTTTTATTAATTAATTTTTTATTTTTAGGTTTAGGTTTAGTTATAGTTTAGGTTTTTATTATTTTATTATTTATTTTCTTTAGGTTTAGGTTTCTTATATATTTTATTTTTAGGTTTTATTTAATTTAGGTTTAGGTTTTTAGATTTTAGGGTTTAGGGTTTAGGGTTTAGGCTTTTAGGGCTATGGCTTAGGGTTAGGGATTAGGGTTTAGTGTTTAGGCTTTGGGGTTTTTAAGGTTTAGGGCTTATGGTTTAGGGTTAGTGTTTTTTTTTAAATTAAGTAAACTAGTAGGTTTAAGTTTATTTAGTTTATTTAGTTTATTTTATTCTCTATTTATATTTATGTTTATTTTTAATATTTATTTATTTTAGTTTATTTATTTTAGCTCATGTTCCTATTTTAGTTTATATTTTAGGTTTAAGTTTAGGATTTAGGTTTATTTTTTAGTTGAGTATTTTTTTTAGGTTTATGTTTAGGTTTTTATTTTATTTTTTTAGGTTTAAGTTTTAGATTTTTATTTTAGGTTTATTTCTAGTTTATTTTATTTCTTTCATTTTAGGTTTAGATTTAGGTTTAGGTTTATTTTATTTTGTTTATTTCATTTTTATTTTAGGTTAGTTTTTTTTTAATTTAGGGTTTAGGTTTTATTTTTTATTTATTTTTCGGTATAATTTTTTAGTTTTAAAATTTTATTTAGTTTTCATTTTATTTAATTTTAGGTTTATTTTAGGTTTTATTTATTTTAGTTTACTTTAGGTTTAGGTTTAGGTTTATTTTATTTTTTTTACTTTAGGTTTAGGTTTTTATTTTTTAGTTTAGTGTACATGTTTTACTTATTATTTATTTTTATGTTTTATTTTTAGGTATATTTTTTAGGCTTAGGTTTTTATTTTATTTTTTAAGATTGATTTTATTTCTATTTTATGTTTAGGTTTTACTTTATTTAAGTTTTTTATTTTTAGGTTTATTTTATTTTTTAGTTTAGTTTAGGTTTTTATTTATTTTATTTTTAGTTTTAGGTTTAGGCTTAGGTTTAAGTTTTAGTTTAGGTTTTTATTTTATTTTATTTTTTATTTATGTTTAGGTTTTTTATTTATTTTAGTTTTAGGTTTTATTTAGTTAAAGTTTTGGTTTTTATCTTTTTAGGGTGGTTTAGGGTTTAGGGTTAGTTTAGGGTTTAAGGTTTAGGGTTTAGGATTTTTTAAGGTTTAGGGTTAGTTTTAGGGTTTAAGATTTAGGATTTAGTGTTTACGGTTTAGCGTTTAGCATTTTGGCTTTTTAAAATTAAGTAAAATGGTAGGTTTAGGTTTATTTTTTTAATTAGATCAAAAATGAGCACGAATAGAGAAAATTGAAAACCCTAGATAACTAGAATCGTCTCTGCTGTAAAGAAATTATTCCATAACTAGTTGATCAAATCGGTCGTTATTTAGTTTCTGTAGTTCCCATCAGAACCACCCTAACCTGTTGAGTAGCGGGATCCACCATCATATCCCCGATCTCTCTCTTCGCCACCACCATAGTTGTAACCTTCGCCACTCCTCCGAGCTCCATAACCACCACTGCTTCGACCACCACCTCCAAACCCACCAGAACCTTTAGATCCCCCACCATCACTGCGATAATGGCTGCGTCCACGTTCGCCTCCACCGCCAGATCTAAATTGAGCCTAGTAGACGATGATGTTCCTGTCGTTAAGGTTCTGCCCATTCTTAGCATTTAGGTTTACTTTTTAATTTAGTTAGTTAGCTTAGGTTTAGGGCTTGGGGTTTAGGATTTATGGTTTATTATTAAGGTTTAGGGTTTAGGGTTTAAGGTTTAGGGTTTTAGGGTTTATGCTTTTTGGGTTGGGGGTTTATGGATAGGATTTAGAGTTTAGGGTTTAGGGTTTTTTAAGGTTTAAGGTTTAGGGCTTAGGGATTAGGGTTTAGTGTTTAAGGTTTAGGATTTAGGTCTTACGATTTTTATAAGTAAATTGGTAGGTTTAGGTTTTAATTTTATTTTTTTTTTATTTAGTTTATTTTTTATTTATTTTAGTTTTTTATTTTTTTATTTTAATTTAGGTTTATTTTTTTTAATTAGTTTAGTATATTTATTTTAGGCTTGTTTATTTTAGTTTAGGTTTATTATTTCAGTTTATTTTCTTAAGTTTAGTTTAGGTTTAGGTTTATCTTTTAGTTTAGTTTTATTTTTGTTTTACTTTTTAGTTTTAGGTTTTATTTTTTATTTTTAGGTTTAGGTTTAGGTTTTTATTTTATTTTTTTAGGTTTAGGTTTTTGGTTTATACTTTAGGTTTATTTTTAGGTTTTATTTTTTAATATAGGTTTAGGTTTATTTTTAGTTAATTTTATTTTATTTAGTTTAGCTTTAGGTTTAGGTTTAGTTTATTTTAGGTTTAGGTTTAGGTTTTATTTATTTTAGTTTAGGTTTAGGTTTACTTTATTTTTATTTTAGGTTTAGGTTTTTTTTAGAATAGGGTTTAGGTTTTATCTTTTTTATTTTTTTGGTTTTTTTAGCTTTAGGTTTTTATTTAGTTTTTATTTGATTTTATTTTAGGTTTAGGTTTTATTCTATTTAGGTTTTTTTATTTTTTATTTAGTTTAGATTTTTATTTATTTTATTTTAGTTTATTTTTTCATTTTAGGTTTAGATTTAAGTTTTGATTTAGGTTTTAGTTTATGTTATTATTATTTTTTAAATTTTTTATCTTGGTTTAGGTTTATTTATTTATTTTTAAGTTTTACTTAGTTTAAGGTTTAGGGTTTAGGGTTAGTTTAGCATCTAGGGTATGGGGTTCGTTTAGGTTTAGGGTTTAGGGTTTATGATTTAGGGTTTAGGGTTTGGGGTTTCGGGTTTAGGATTTAGGGTTTTAGGGTTTAGGGTTTAGGGTATAGGGTTAAGGGTTTAGGGTTTAGGGTTAGGGTTTTCATTTTATTTAATTTTATATTTCTTTATTTAGGGTTTAAGATTTAGGGTTAGTTTAGTGTTTAGGGTTGTAGGTTTAGGGTTTAGAGTTAGTTTTTGGGTTTAGGATTTAGGGCTTAGTGTTTAGGGTTTAGGGTTTAGGGTTTTATTTAGACAAAGAAAACTAATAGTTTTATGTTTATTTAGGATTTATTTTAGTAAATTTTTTTTTTATTTTATGTAAGTTTATTTTTTTTTATTTTTATTCAATTTATTTTAGTATTATTTTTTATAGTTTACAATTTTTATTTTAGTTTATCTTTTAGGTTTAGGTTTATTTTTATTTTTAAGTTTAGTTTTATATTTATATTATTTTTTAAGTTTAAGTTTTATTTTTTATTTTTAGGTTTAGGTTTAGGTTTTTATTTTACTTTTTTTTTAGGTTTTTATTTTCTGTTTAATTTTAGGTTTAGGTTTATTTTTAGCTTATTTTATTTTAATTATTTTATGGTTTAGGTTTAGTTTTATTTTAGTTTATGTTAAGGTTTTATTTATTTTCGTTTACTTTATCTTAGTTTAGGTTTAAGTTTATTTTATTTTTTTTATTTAAGGTTTAGGTTTTCTTTTAGTTTATCGTTTAGGTTTTATATTTTATTTATTTTTAGGTTTATTTTATTTTTATCTTATGTTTAGTTTATTTTATATAGGTTTTTTATTTTTTGGTTTATTTTATTTTTTTAGTTTAGTTTAGTTTTTTTATTTATTTTAATTTAGTTTAGTTTTAATTTTAGCTTTAGGTTTTGGTTTATGTTAAAGTTTAAGTTTAGGTTTTAGTTGAGGTTTTTATTTTATTTTATTTAGGTTTAGGTTTTCTTTTAAAAAAAAACTATTTTTAGGTTTTATTTAGTTTAGGTTTAGGTTTTTGGATTTTAAGGTTTAGGGTTTAGGGTTTAGGGTTTTGGGTTATAGGTTTTAGCTTTGGGTTTTAGGGTTAAGGGTTTATGGTTCAGGATTTAGGGTTTAGGGTTTTATAGTTTAGGGTTTTAGGGTTTAGGTTTGTAGGATAAGGGTTTAGGATTTACAATTTGTGTTTGTTTTTATTTTTTATTTATTTATTTTTGATTTAAAGTTTAGGGTTTTGGGTTAGTTTAGGGCATAGGGTTTAGGGTTTAGTGGTGTAGGTTTAGGGTTGTAGGTTTAGGGGTTTGGGTTTAGAGTTCTGGGTTTTGGGTTGTAGGTTTAGGTATAGTTTTAGGGTTTGGGTTTTTTTCATATTATTTTATTTTCAGTTTAATTTTAGGTTTAGGATTATTTTTGTTTTATTTTATTTATTTTATGGTTTAGGTTTAGTTTAATTTTAGTTTATGTTATGGTTTTATTTATTTTAGTTTACTTTATCTTAGTTTAGGTTTAAGTTTATTTTATTTTTTTTATTTTAGGTTTAGGTTTTCTTTTTAGTTTATGGTTTAGATTTTATATTTTATTTATTTTTAGTTTTATTTTATTTTTATCTTATGTTTAGTTTTAATTTTATTTATTTTTTTTATTTTTAGGTTTATTTTATTTTTTTTAGTTTAGTTTAGTTTTTTATTTATTTTATTTTAGTTTAGTTCTAATTTTTAATTTATTTTAATTTTAGCTTTAGAATTTGGTTTATGTTCAAGTTTAAGTTTAGGTTTTAGTTGAGGTTTTTATTTCATTTTATTTAGGTTTAGGTTTTTTTTAAAATTATTTTTATGTTTTATTTAGTTTAGGTTTTTAGGATTTTAAGGTTTAGGGTTTATGGTTTAGGGTTTAAGGTTTAGGGTTATAGGTTTTAAGGTTTAGGGTTTTATTTTTTTTAAAATTTTTTTAATTTTTTTAATTTTTAATTTTTTTTATTTTTTTATTTTTTTAAATTTTTAATTTTTATTTTATTATTTTTTATTTTTTTATTTTTTTTATTTTTTTTATTTTTTACTTTTTATTTTTTATTTTTTATTTTTTATTTTTTTATATTTTTTTGGTTTAGGGTTTAGGTTTAGGTTTAGGGTTATGGGTTTATGGTTTAGGATTTAGGGTTTAGGGTTTTAGGGTTAGGGTTGTAGGTTAAGGGTTTAGGGTTTAGGGTTTAGGATTTACGGTTTGTGTTTGTGTTTATTTTGATTTATTTATTTTTTATTTAGGGTTTAGGGTTTTGGGTTAGTGTTGTAGGTTTAGGGCATAGGGTTTAGGGTTTAGTGTTGTAGGTTTAGGGTTGTAGGTTTAGGGTTTGGTTTAGGTTATTTTAGGGTTTAGAGTTTGGGTTTGGGGTTGTTGGTTTAGTGATAGGGTTAGGGTTCTTTCAAATTGTTTTATTTTCTCTAAATTAAGTAAACTAGAAGGTTTAGTTTATTTTTTATTTATTTCACCTAATTTCATTTTTATTTTGATTTTGGTATATATTTATTTTTATTTTCTTAAGTTCATTTAATTTAGGTTTTTTATTTTGGTTTATTCTTTAGGTTTAGGTTTAGATTTATGTTTATTTTTTAGTTAATTTTATTTTTATTTTATTATTGGTTTATGTTTTTTTATTTTATTTTTTTATGTTTAGGTTTTAAGTTTTTTTATTTAGGTTTATTTTAGGTTTTAATTTAGGTTTAGATTTATTTTTGGCTTATTTTATTTTATTTAGTTTAGGTTTATGTTAAAGCTTAGTTTATTTTAGGTTTAGGTTTAGGTTTTATTTATTTTAGTTTAGTTTATTTTAGTTTAAGTTTAGGTATATTTTATTTCTATTTTATGTTTAGGCTTTTTTTAGTTTAGGTTTTATTTTTTATTTATTTTTTAGGTTTTATTTTTTTTAGGTTTATTTAGTTTTATTTATTTTATTTTACTTTAGGTTCATATTTTTTTATTATAGGTTTAGTTTTTATTTTATTTAGGTTTCTAATTTTTTTAGTTTAGTTTAGGTTTTTATTTATTTTATTTTAGTTTAGTTCTTATTTTTTATTTTATTTTCTTTTCGGGTTTAGGTTTAGGTTTGGGTTGTAGTTTATGTTTTTATTTTAATTTAGTTTAATTTATTTTATTTAGGTTTGGGTTTTTTTATTTATTTTATTTTTACATTTTATTTAGTTTATGCTTTAGGTTTTTATTTTAGGTTTATTTTTTAATTTCCTTTTCTAATTTAGGTTTAGAGTTATTTTTAGTTTATTTTTTTAATTAAGTTTAGGGTTTAGGTTTAGTATATTTTAGGTTTAGGTTTAGGTTTTATTTATTTTAGTTTAATTGTTTAGGTTATGTTCAGGTTTATTTTATTTTATTTATTTTATTCTTGTTTTAGGTTTAGATGTTTTTTAGTTTAGGGTTTTGGTTTTATTTTTAATTTATTTTTAGGTTTAGATTTTTATTTAATTTTTATTTTATTTATGTTTTTTATTCTTAAGCCTTTTTTGTTTAGTTTAGGTTTTTATTTATTTATTTTTAATTTATTTTTATTAGTTTATTTTATTTTATTTTTAGGTTTTGGTTTATTTATTTATTTTATTTTTAAGTTTTAATTAGTTTATGTTTATGTTTTTAGGCTTTTAGGGTTTAGGATTTTTAGGGTTTATAATTTAGGGTTTAGGGTTTTGGTTTTGGGGTTTAGGGTTTAGGGTTTAGGGGTTGTAGGTTTTATGGTTTGGGGTTCAGGGTTTAGGGTTTTAGGGTTTAGGGTTGTAGGTTAAGGATTTAGGTTTAGTTTTAGGGTTTAGGGTTTAGGGTTAAGGTTTTTATTTATTTTTAATCTATTTTTTTATTTAGGGTTTATGGTTTAGGGTTAGTTTACAGTTTAGGGTTTAGAGTTGTTAGTTTACCATTGTACATTTAGGATTTAAGATTTATGATTAGTTTTAGGGTTCTGATTTAGGATTTAGGGTTTAGGGTTTAGGAGTTTTTTTAATAAAATTCTAAGTTTAGGTTTATTTAGTTTATTAAATTTATTATTTATTTATTTATTTATTTTTATCTAGGTTATTATTTATTTTTACTTAGTTTTGTTTATTTATTTTAGGTTAATTTATTTTAGTTTAGCTTTTTTAATTTAGTTTATTTTTTAGGTCAAGGTTTAGGTTTATGTTTATTTTTCAATTTAGTTTTTCTTCTATTTTATTTTTCAAGTTTAGGTTTCTTTTTTTATTTTTTGGTTTAGGTTTAGGTTTCCATTTTATTTTTTAGGTTAAGGTTTTAGGTTTTATTTTGGTTTATTTTAGGTTTATTTATTAGTTTAGGTTTCAGTTTATTTTTAGTTTATTTTATTTTACTTAGTTTAGGGTTTAGGTATAGTTTATTTTAGCTTTAGCTTTAGGATTTATTTATTTTAGTTTAGTTTATTTTTGTTTAGATTTAGGTTTATTTTATTTTATTTATTTTAGGTTTAGGTTTTTAGTTATTTTTTATTTGATTTTATTTTAGGTTTATTTTATTTTTACTTTACATTTAGTTATTATTTTATTTAGGTTTTTTTAGGTTTATTTTATTTCATAGCTTAGTTTGGTTTTTATTTAATATATTTTTTATGTAATTTTAATTTTATGTTTAGGTTTAGTTTTAGGTTTAGGTTGAAGCTTTAGTTTAAGTTTTTATTTAATTTGATTTTATTATTTATTTAGGTTTAGGTTTTTTATTTATTTTATTTGTAGGTTTTGTTTAGTTTAGGTTTAGTTTTTTTAAGGTTTTTTTTTGGGTTTAGAGTTTCGGGTTTAGGGTTTAGGCTTAGGGTTTAGGGTTTTCAGTTTTTCAGTTTGGGGCTTAGGGTTTATGATTTAGGCTTTAGCATTTAGGGTTTAGGGTTTTATGGTTTAGGGTTTACGATTTTTGGTTTAGGGTTTAAGGTTTTAGGGTTTAGGGTTTAGGTATAGTGTTGAAGGTTTAGGGTTTAGGGTTTTAGGTTTAGGGCAAGTTTTTTGGGTTTATGGTTAGGGTTTTTTATGTTAAGTAAAGTGATAGGTTTAAGTTTATTTAGTTTATCTTTTATTTATTTTAGTTTATTTAATTTCTTATTTTTATTTATGTTTATTTTTTATTTTAATTTTTACTTATGTTTTTATTTAGTTTTTATTTTATTTTTATTTTTATTTATGCTTTTATTTAGTTTTTATTTTATTTTATTTTAAGTTTATTTTACTTTTGTTTTAGGTTTAATTTTTATTTTATTTAGGTTTTTTATTTATTAATTTAGTTTTGGTTTTATTTATTTTATTTTAGTTTAGTTTTTATTTCTATTTTATTATTTTTTTAGTTTAGGTTTAGGTTTAGGTTAGGTTTATATTTTTATTTTATTTATCTTTTATTTTATTTTGGTTTAGGTTTTTTATTTATTTTATTTTTAGGTTTTATTTAATTTAGGTTTAAGTTTTTAGCTTTTTAGCATTTAAGGTTTAGGGTTTTGAGTTTAGGGTTTAAGGTTTAGGGTTTAGGGTTTAGGTTTTAGGGTTTAAGGTTTAAGGTTAGCTTAGGGTTTATGGTTAGTTTAGGGTTTAGGATTTAGGGTTTAGGGTTTAAGGTTGCAGGTTTAGGGTTATATGTTTAGGTTTCAGGGTT
The DNA here is from genome assembly GCA_021442155.1 of Cymbidium sinense. NCBI lineage: Eukaryota > Viridiplantae > Streptophyta > Magnoliopsida > Asparagales > Orchidaceae > Cymbidium > Cymbidium sinense. The sequence continues at coordinate 6,187 of JAKCPB010001247.1, read as the reverse complement.
TAGGGTTAGTTTTAGGATTTAGGGTTTAGGGTTTAAGGTTTTCAGGTTTTTATGGTTCAGGGTTTAGTGTTTAAGGTTTAGGGTTTAGGGTTTATGGTTTAGGCTTTTAGGGTTTATGGTTTAGGGTTAAGGTTTATGGTTTAGGGTTTAGTGTTTAGGGTTTAGGGTTTAGGGTTTATGATTTATATATTAGGGTTTTGGGTTTTAGGGCTTTGTCTTTAGGGTTTAGGGTTTAGGGTTAACATTTTTTTAATGTTAGGGGTTTTTTTTAGGGTTTAAGGTTTAGGGGGTTTTAGGTTTACGGTTAAAGTTTTAGTTTAGGTTAATTTTTAAAATAAGTAAACTGGTAGGTTTTGTTTTTTTAGTTTAATTTTAAGGTTTAGGGGGGATTTTTAATTTTAAATGAAGTACTCCAGAAGGTTTAGGTTTATTTAGTATATTATTCAAGTATTTTAGTTTTATTTTAATTTTTTTTTTGGTTTATTTTTTATTTTATTTAGTTTAGTTTATTTGTTTTAGTTTTTTTTTATGGTTTAGATTTAGGTTTATATTTTTTTTAGTTTAGTTTTATTTTTATTTTATTTTTTTAGGTTTAGGTTTTATTTTTTTATTTTTAGGTTTAGGTTTAGGTTTCTATTTTCTTTTTTTAGGTTTAGGTTTTAGGTTTTTATGTTAGGTTTATTTTCAGCTTTTAGTTTTTTAGTTTATTTTATTGTCTTTAGGATTTTGGTTTAGGTTTAGTTTAGATTATTTTAAGATTTTATTTATTTTAGTTTATTTTATTTTATTTAGTTTAGGTTTAGTTTATTTTATGTTTTGGTTCAAGTTTTATTTATTCTAGTTTAGTTTATTATAGTTTAGGTTTAGGTTATTTTTTATTTAATTTATTATTTATCTTTTTTAAAATTAAGTAAATTGGTATGCTTAGATTTATTTAGTTTATTTTTTATTTATTTTAGTTTATTTTATTTTTTATTTTTATTTAGTTTCTTTTTTAGGTTTTGGTTTACGTTTAGGTTTATTTTTTAGTTCAATTTTATTTTTATTTTATTTTTTTGGATTAGATTTTAATTTTAATTTTTAGTTTTAGGTTTAGGTTTTCAATTTATTTTTTTAGGTTTAGGTTTTAGGTTTCTAATTTAGGTTTAGTTTTAGGTTTTATTTTTTAGCTTAGGTTTAGGTTTATTTTTAGTTTATTTTATTTTATTTAGTTTAGGTTTAGGTTTAAGTTTACTTTATTTTTGGTTTAGGTTTAGGTTTTATTTATTTAAGTTTGGTTTATTTTAGCATAGGTTTATTTTATTTTATTTATTTTAGCTTTAGGTATTTTTTCAACTTAGGGTTTAGGGTTTAGGATTTAGGTTTTGTTTTAATTTTTAATTTTAGTTTAGGTTTAAGTTTATTTTTAGTTTATTTTATTTTATTTAGTTTAGGTTTAGGATTAGGTTTAGTTTATTTTAGGTTTAGGTTTAGGTTTTATTTATTTAAGTTTAGTTTATTTTAGCTTAGGTTTATTTTATTTTATTTATTTTAGCTTTAGGTATTTTTTTAAATTTAGGGTTTAGGGTTTAGGGTTTAGTTTAGGGTTTAGGGTTTAGGGTTTAGGGTTTAGGGTTTAGGATTTAGGGTTTAGGGTTTAGGGTTTAAGGTTTAGAGTTTTAGAATTTAATGTTTAGGGTTTAATGTTTTATGTTTATGGTTTAGGTTAGTTTTAGGGTTTAGGGTTTTAGTTTTTTATTTTATTTTATTTTTGAGTAAACTAGTAAGTTTAGGTTTATTTAGCTTATTTTTATTTATTTTAGTTTATTTTATTTTTAATTTTTATTTGGGTTTATTTTTATTTTTATTTAGTTTATTTTATTTATTTTAAATTTATTTATTTTAGTATTGGTTTTATTTTAGTTTCTTTTTTATATTTAGGTTTTGGTTTTGGTTTATTTTTTAGTTAAGTTTTATTTTTATTTTATTTTGTTTGTTCAAGTATTATTTTAATTTTAGGTTTAGGTTTTTTATTATATTTTTTTTAGGTTTAGGATTTGTGGTTTAGGGTTTAGGGTTTACGGTAGGGGGTTTAGGGTTATAGTGTTTAGGTTTAGGGTTTTAGGGTTTTGGGTTTAATGTTTAGGGTTTTAGAGTTTAGGGTTTATGTTAGTTAGCGTTTAGGGTTATGATTTTATTTATTTTTTCATTTTTTATTTTATTTATTTTTTATGTTAAGTAAACTAGTAGTTTTGGATTATTTACTTTATTTTTTATTTATTTTAGTTTATTTTATTCTTTATTTTTATTTAGATTATTTCTATTTTCATTATTATTTATGTTTTATTTAGTTTAGGTTTAGTTTCTATTTTAGTTTTTAGTTTTTTTCTTTAGTTTTGGTTTTAATTTATTTTAGTTTACTTTAATTTTATTTTCATTTATTTTCTTTTAGGTTTAGGTTTAGGTTTTAGTTTATGTTTTTTTAGGTTAGGTTTTTATTTATTTTATTTTAGGTTTTATTTATTTTAGGTTTATGTTTTTAGAATTTTAGGGCTTAGGGTTCAGGGTTTGGGGTTTAGGGTTTAGGGTTTAGGCTTGTGGGTTAAGGGTTTAGGGTTTAGGGTTTAGGGTTTTTAGGTTTTCAGGGTTTAGGTTTTAGTGTTTAGTGTTTAGGGTTTAGGCTTTAGGGTTTAGGGTTTTAGGGTTTAAATTTTAGGGTTAAGGGTTAGGATTTAGGTTTTAGGGTTTAGGGTTTAATTTTTAGGGTTTAGGGTTTAGGGTTTTTACATTATAGAGCTTAGATATAGTTTAGGATTTAGGGTTTAGGGTTTTGATTTTGGGGTTGGGATTTAGGGTTTTAGGGTTTCAGCTTCTAGGTATAGGGTTGTAGGTTTATGGTTTAGGGTTTAGGATTAATGTTTTTTTTTACGGTTTAGGGTTAGGGTTTTTTTATGGTTTTGTGTTTAAGTTTTAGGGTTTATCTTTTAGGTTAAGGGTTTAGGTTTTAGTTTAGGTTTATTTTTAAAATATGTAAACTGGTATGTTTTGGTTTTTTTTCCTTTATTTTTACGGTTTATGATTTAGGGTTTAGGGATTAGGTTAGCTTATGGTTTATGATTTTTTAAAAAAATTAAGTAAACTAATAAATTTAGGTTTATTTAGTTTATTTTTTATTTATTTAGTTTTATTTTATTTTTAATTTTATTTGGGTTTATTTTTTATTTTTATATGGTTAGGTTTATTTATTTTAGGTTTATTTATTTTAGTTTATTTTTTAGGTTTAGGTTTAGGTTTAGATTTATTTTTTAGTTGAGTTTTATTTTAATTTTATTTTTTAGGTTTAGGTTTTATTTTTTATTTTTTTGGTTTAGGTTTAGGTTTAGGTTTTTATTTTATTTTTTTAAGCTTAAGTTTTAGGTTTATTTTTTTGTTTTATTTTTTAGTTTATGTTTATGTTTATTTTTAATTCAGTTTATTTCATTTAGTTTAGGTTTAGGTTATTTTAGGTTTAGGTTTAGGTTTTATTTATTTTAGTTTATTTTATTTTAATTTAGGTTTAAGTTTATTTTATTTTATTTACTTTATTTAATTTTAAGTTTAAGATATAGGGTTTGGGGTTTAGGGTTTAGGGTTGTAGGTTTTAGGTTTTAGGGTTTGGGGTTTAGGGTTTAGGTTTTAGGGATTATGGTTTAGGGCCTTAGAGTTTAGGCTTTAGGGTTTAGGTTTACGGTTTAGGGTTTTAAGGTTTAGGGTTTAGGGTTTAGTGTTGTAGGTTTAGGGTTTAGGGCTAGGATTTTTTTTTATTTTTTTAATGTTAAGTAAACTAGTAAGTTTATGTTTATTTAGTTTATTTTTATTTATTTTAGTTTATTTTACTTTTTTTATTTTGGTTTATTTTTATTTTCATTTTTATTTAGGTTTTTATTTAGTTTTTATTTTATTTTATTTTAAGTTTATTTTATTTTTATTTTAGGTTTAGTTTTTATTTTATTTTTATTTTTAATTTTTTTTAGTTTTGGTTTTTATTTATTTTATTTTCATTTAGTTTTTATTTTTTATTTTTTATTTTTAAGTTTAGGTTTAGGTTTTAGTTAATGTTTTATTTTTTTTTTGGTTTAGGTTTATTTATTTATTTTTGTTAGGTTTTATTTAGTTTAGGTTTAAGTGTTTAGCTTTATAGGGTTTAGGATTAAGATTTTGGGTTTAGTGTTTGGGGTTTAGGGTTTAGGGTTTAGGGTTTAGCATTAAGGGTTAAGGTTTTAGGGTTAGCTTAGGGTTTAGGTTTAGTTTAGGGTTTAGGGTTTAGGATTTAGGGTTGCAGGTTTAGGCTTATAGGTTTAGGGTTAGTTTTAGGGTTTAGGGGTTCGGGTTTTTGGCTTTTAGGGTTTAGGTTTTAGTGTTCATGGTTTAGGGTTTAGGGTTTCAGATTTTTATTTATTTTAGTTTATTTTATTTTTTATTTTTATTTGGGTTTATATTTTTATTTTTATTTGGTTTGGTTTATTTATTTAAGGTTTATTTATTTTACTTTATTTTTTAGGTTTAGGTTTAGGTTTAGATTTATATTTTAGTTGAGTTTTATTTTTATTTTATTTTTAAAGTTAAGGTTTTATTTTTTATTTTTAAGTTTAGGTTTAGGTTTTTTTTAAATTTTTTAGGTTTAGGTTTTAAGTTTTTATTTTAGGTTTATTTTTTAGGTTTTAGTTTTTACTTTATGTTTATGTTTATTTTAAATTTAGTTTATTTTATTTAGTTTAGGTTTAGGTTTAGGTTTTATTTATTTTAGTTTAGATTTAAGTTTATTTTATTTTGTTTATTTTAGGTTTTGTTTTTTTTATGTTTAGGATATAGGGTTTAGGGTTAGGATTTTTTTATATTTTATTTTTTTATTTTTTATGTTAAATAAACTAGTAGGTTTAGGTTTATTTAGTTTATTTTTTATTTATTTTAGTTTATTTTATTTTCTTTATTTAAGTTTATATTTATTTTATTTTAAGTTTATTTTATTTTTATTTTAGGTTTAGTTTTTATTTTATTTTTGTTTTTAATTTTTTTCTTTAGTTTTGATTTTCATTTATTTTATTTTATTTAGTTTTTATTTTTCATTTTTTATTTTTAGGTTTAAGTTAATTTATGTTTTCATTCTTTTTTGGTTTAGGTTTATTTATATATTTTTGTTAGGTTTTATTTAGTTTAGGTTTAGTGTTTAGCTTTATGGGGTTTAGGGTTTAGGGTTAGTTTAGGGTTTAGGGTTTAGGGTGTAGGGTTTAGCATTAAGGGTTAAGGTTTAGGTTAGCATGAGGGTTACTAGGGTTGAGGTTTAGGTTTGGTTTTAGTTTTAGGGGGAGGTTTATGTTTAGTTTTAGGATTTTAGGGTTTGTGATTTAGATTTAGTGTTTAGGTATGGTTTAGTTTAGGTTTAGGAGTTTAGGGTTTAGTGAAAGTTTAGTTTAGTTTTTTGTGGTTTAGGATGGTTTGAGGTTTAGGGTTGTGGGTATGGTTTATGGTTTTGAGTTTTGGGTTTAGGGTTTTAAGATTTTGGCATTAGTGTTTAGGGTTATAGGTTTAGGGTAGGGTTTAAGGTTAGGGTTTTTATAGGTGGGTTGGGTTTTTTTGGGTTTGGGGTTTAGGTTTAGATTTAGAGTTTTAGTTTAGGTTAATTTTAAAAATATGTTAACTGGTAGGTTTTGAATTTTTTTAGTTTATTTTTAGGGTTTAGGATTTAGGGTTTAAAGTTAGCTTAGGGTTTAGAGGTTTTAAAATTAAGTAAATGAGTAGGGTTAGTTTTATTTAGATTTTTTTTATTTTTTTAGTTTATTTTATTTTTTATTTTTATTTAGTTTAGTTTATTTATTTTAGATTTATTTATTTTAGTTTTGGTTTTTTTATTTTAGTTTATTTTTTAGGTTTAGGTTTAGGTTTAGGTTTAGGTTTTAATTGAGTTTTATTTTTATTTTATTTTTTAGTATTTGGTTTAATTTTTATTATTAGGTTTAGGTTTAAATTTTTATTTAATTTTTTTAGGTTTAAATTTTAGGTTTTTATTTTAGGTTTATTTTTAGGTTTTATATTTTAGTTTATGTTTATTTTTATTTCTTAATCTCTAGTTTATTTATTTAGCTTTCAAGTTTGCTGTTTTGGTTATTTTAGGTTTTAGTTTTATTTTATTTTATTTATTTTAATTTAGTTTCAGATTGCTAATTTTATT